>RCUC01154419.1:0-65540 GCA_003697995.1 Taxidea taxus jeffersonii
ACTATTAGATGGCGGGGTGTGGGTCGATTCCTATTGATTTTGAGAGGTATTCTCTGGGCTTCCTGGATTTTGATGCTTGTTCCCCTTGCTATATTAGGGAAATTCTCTACAATAATCCTCTCCAGTATACCTTCTGCTCCTATTTCTCTTTCTTCTTCTTCTGGAATCCCAATTATTCTAATGTTGTTTCGTCTTATGACATCACTTATCTCTCGAATTCTCCCCTCGTGGTCCAGTAGTTGATTGTCTCTCTTTTGGTCTGCTTCATTATTCCCTGCCATTTGGTCTTCTATATCACTAATTCTGTCTTCTGCCTCATTTATCCTAGCAGTAAGAGCCTCCATTTTTGATTGCACCTCATTAATAGCTTTTTTTATTTCAACTTGATTAGACTTTAATTCTTTTATTTCTCCAGAAAGGGTTTTTATTTCTCCTGACAGGGTTTCTCTAATATCTTCCATGCCTTTTTCGAGCCCGGCTAGAACCTTGAGAATCGTCATCCTGAATTCCAGATCTGACATATTACCAATGTCTGTAATGATTAGGTCCCTAGCCTTCGGTCCTGTCTCCTGCTCTTTTTTTTGTGGTGAGTTTTTCCGCCTTGTCATTTTGTCCAGATAAGAAGCCGCTGTTCTCCTTGTTAAGTGAACTTGGTCTTGGCTGTATTTCTTTGGTCTTCTGGGGGAGGGGCCTGTTGTAGTGATTCTCAGGTGTCTTTGCCCGAGGCGGAGTTGCACCGCCCTTACCAGGGGCCGGGCTAAGTAATCCTCTCAGGTTTGCTTTCAGGAGCTTTTGTTCCCTGAACGCGCTTTCTGTAGAGTTCTGGAGGACGGGAATGACAATGGCGGCCTCCCAATCTCCGGTTCAGAGGAGCGGAGAGCTAGGGGCCCCAGTCTTCAGCGCGCCTTCAGAGAAAAGCGTTTAATCCCTCCAGTCTCCCTAGCCCACGTTTGCGCCGGAGAGTGCGTGCGCGCGTCCGCCTGCAGACACCGCGCGCCAGCGACACCGCAGGCCCGCACACCCTGCGGCCCACCGACACTGCGCGCACCCGCAGACCGCGCGCGCCTGCAGACCGCGCTCAGAGAAAATCGTGCCTAAGCAGTCCCGTCTCACTGGCTTCTGGGAGTGCTCCGAGCTCACCCAGCCTGTGACCAAGCGTCTCTGTCTCTGGCAGAGTCCCACCTGGAGTCTCCGGAGCCCGTAGATCCCTGAGCTCTCCCGGGTCGGAGTCTCCCCGGATCTTGTGGGGACGCCTCGCACAGAGCACCGGCCAGTGCCACAGAGCACCGATCCGTGTCACAGACCACTAGGAAATCTCGGCTCTGTTTCCGCAGCCGACTTCCCCACTCTAATACCTGTGAGCTCTGCGACACTCAGACACCCCCGATCCTTCTGTGACCCCGTGGGACCTGAGTCCACGCTGTCCCCACGAGGTCTTCACCCCAGTTTAGCCTCTGGAGCGATGTCCCTCCGTGGAGCCGACTTTTAAAAGTTCTGATTTTGTGCTCCGCCGCTTGCCAGGAGCCGGCCCCTCCCCCTGGGGTCTATCTTCCCGTCGCGTTGGATTCACTTCTCCACTGGTCTTACCTTTCAGAAAGTGGTCGATTTTCTGTTCCTAGAATTGTTGTTTTTCTTCTCTTCGATCTCCTGTTGGATTTGTAGGTGTTCGGAATGGTTTGATAGGCTATCTAGCTGATCTCCTGCTGGCTGATGTCGTCTCAGCCTCCTACTTCTCCGCCATCTTGACTCCTCCCGGTTTTATGCTTTTTTATGGCTGATTAATATTCCATTGTATGTGTGTGTGTGTGTGTGTGTGTGAGCAAGCATATCACATCTTCTTTATCCATTTATCTATCAATGGATACTTAGCTTTATTCCATATCATGGTTACTGTAAATAACACTACAAAGATGACAGGGGTGCATATGTCTTTTTGGATTAGTGCTAACAATTTCCTCGATAAATATCCAGATGTGAAATTACTGGATTGTGTGGTAATTCTCTTTCTAATTTTTGGAGGAATCTGTATACTTTTTTTTGGTAATGACTGTACCAATTTATATTTCTGCCAACAGTGCTCAAGTGTTCCCTTTTCTTCACATCCTCAGTAACACTTATTATTTCAAAACTTATTTTTAATGGCACTAAGAGTCCAGTGGAAGTCATTTTTGAATTGCTCAAAAGAGTCAGCCAGTTTTTAACTCCCTAATAGGGACCCATGTATTCTGTTTGCAGATATTGGCAGGTTAAAGCCCAGCACGGAAAAGAACTGCATAGTTACTATTCCCTAGAGCTTATACTTGGTTCCTATAGCAGCAAAATATTGTTGCCCAGAACATAGCAGAGACCACAATGCAGTAAGCGTTCAGAAAAGTCAAACTATCAGATCCAGCTCCTATCTCTCCTGCTTGAATATTTTCTCTGAAACTGGTAGACAGCTAGCTGAACTCATTGGGGCATGTGAGGAGAATTCAAGGAGGGAGGGATCTGAATTCTCTAACTGCAGACTGAACCAGGAAAAAAAAAGTTCTAGCACATACATTCAACATTTATATGTAATGTACAATTTCTTCCTTTGTGATCTGCAAAATAGACAAAGCAAAAAAGAGCATCTGAGAATAGAAATAACTCAAAGGCCAGAGTTGATGATGGAGTTGACCATCGTCTTACAGCATTAGCTTTGAGGAGTCCCTTTTCTCTGTCACATGAGGATGTTATTTGTCCTACTCAGCTCACAGAAATCATGGAAGTCATATATGACATCAGGTATGCAACATCTTCAGAAAAATAAGAGTTACTCTATTTTTTGAAAGGTCTGTTCTAGTTTACAAAGGATTTTCAGATTATTTCATTACAGCTCTGCAAATAGCCTGTGAGTCAAGGAGAAGCAAAGTAAGGACACACTGGACTTATGTGGCCCCACAGACATAAAAATATTGCATATGAATGACTGACTGAATCTCATTTATTTACAGTATGTAACCTGTACTGGAGAGGGGAAGTTCTGAACACATGCTGAGAGTCTACACCAAATCAAACACCCACCAGGATGCAGTAATCAGACACAGTTGGCTCCATTTTGTTTCAAGAGAAACTGACCAGTCACAAGGTGCTGTCAGTTACAAGAGCATCAAGGAAGCAAGTAGTAAAACCAGCAGGCAAACCTAGCCCCACTTGGAAGTTTGCCATATTTCCATGATACCTTGATTTACAACTTAATTTTTCCTTGCAATAATAGAATTTAGTGGAGGTGCACTGATGTCCAGACACCAAAGAAATTATCTTTTCCTTCTAAGCTTATCACTGAACTTCATTTTTAGTGTCTTTAGTCACTGTTCATTTTTTAGAGAAAAGGAACCAAAAAAGTCAAATTTCCCCCATATTATTTTCACAGAAGGAATCAAAAAGGATTCAACAAGATAACACACCAGTAAGCAAAACAATGTAATATGGTCCCTTTTTAAATTTCATTAATGGATGTGATTTTCCTGTGGCCAGTTCATCTCAGACAATGTCTAATGCTTCCTGCAGGATAACTGAAGGATCTTTTTTTTTTTTTTCCTAGTAGGTCACGTACTGATGATAAAACTTCAACAATATAAATCTAATCGATGTGAGGTTAGATGCTGATGTCTCTTACAAAAAGGAATGCGTGTTTTTGCAAAATATGTTTACTTAACAAGTGATGTGGGAAAGATAACTAGGCATGCTAAAGTTTGCATTAGGACCAAAATTGACTGGAGTTGAGTGGTCCGGATGCCCCTTGGTTCATGAATCCACTGCCCATACTTTTCCGAAGCATCAGTGACAGAGAGGAGGAAAACCTCCAAGGGTCCAGCTAAGACTAACCTTGCTCCAATTTCCCAAAGTGTAAGAAGGGGGTCAAGAGGGATACCAACTCTTGTTTGGAGAGTTGGAATTTCTCAAAGGCATGAGTGTGGGGATCATTAGCCTCAGAAACTTGGAAAGGGGGCTATATAAGGGCAAGGAAAACTGGACAGGAAGGACACACACAAGTTGTTAAATATCCCTATGTGCAATGGGCTTGGAAGTGGAATCATGTCACACCCAGTTTGCACTTTATAAACAACGATTTTAGTAAATTGCACAATTAAAATAACATACTGCAAGCATTACTGAGTACTTAAAATTGCACTTTTTGCAAAACGATGCCAAAGAGGTTCATAAAAGGGATGCCAATTGTTACCACAATAGGGTAGAGCTATAATACCACTCAAAGCATTACATTTTTTTTTTCATTTTCATTCCAAGTCTTGACCAAGAGCATGGAGAACGATTCTCTTCTTAATACCCTTTTTTTAGAATATGAAGTACAACACAATAGTGTAATTTTCAAAATTGAAGCTGCTCAGGGAATCATTAGCATTAAACTAAGATATCGTATTTGCTAGAATACATATTTGTAGTTCAAAAAATACACTTTGAGCTAAACCAAATCAGAAGGGAAACAACTGTATATCTCTGTGTTGTTTTACTTATTGTCTTCTAATTATTTACTTCAGAAATTTCAGTTATATGGGTTCTATGCTTTGATACCCTTCAGACACATGACTATATCACACAGGTTAACCAGGTATTACTAGAAACAGCAGTTGTCAGCTAAAGTGTTTGAAATCCATGCATAGTAGAGTGACGATTTTCACAAGTGTAAGATAGGGCAACTGAACCCTTTTTTTTATGAATGGAATAGGCCACTTGTGAGAATGTACCCTTGATATGAATCCACTAACAATTCCAAGATTAGCAGAAGGTCTGTTATCAAAACATGTGTAAGACATGACAGCTACAGAATCATCCCAGAATTTGTCATCAAAAGCCTGGGTTCTAGTCCACTTACAACACTTAACTTTGCTTTGGAGAAAATCAGTTGCCTCTGTTTCCATGCCTAGAAAAGGAAATTCTTTCTAACCCTGATTAGTCAGAGGCGTGTTTCATGGTCAAAATAAATAATTGCATAAGCCTACTCAATACATTATTATAGTAATAGAAATGCACTCAAAGTTGGAAAGGGATATTCCTTATCCTCCAAACTATATATTTATAATTTTATATTATATAAATATTATATATATATATTTATATATATAATATATAATTCTTTATATTATATATACTTATATATAAATATATAATATAATATATAATTCTTTATATTATATAAAGAATTCTTATATTTTACAGTATTATGGGACAGACCCTGACAAAGGATTATACCTTTACTCTTAGAAACATACACCTATAAATGCAATGACGAGAACCACAGCTGCTGGGCAGGTGTAAGAAACTGAAACCAAAGGCCTTTGGATATGGAACATGTTTGGTGACACCACAGACATTGCACCAGTTTATTTAGTTGAAGACAGAATACCAGAAAGTGGATATGTAAAGTATACTCTGAGGAAAAAAGAAAAGAAAGAAAAGAAAATAGTCTTCGCCTTTAATACATAGTAGTATGGTAGGTATATATGAACACTTTATTTTAAAGTAATCTTTATGCCCGATGTGGGGCTTGAACTCTTGACCCTGAGATCGAGACACACGTTCATGCTCTGCTGATTGAGCCCACCCAGGTACCCCTACAGTCCTTCTTCTAAAGAAGGGATGATTCTGCTATATAGAGACCTGTGGAGAATGTATAGAGATAGAGTCTAGGTTTTCTTCCTTTTTAAGTGTAAGATTGGACTAGCAACAGTGAGGGGAGGTCATTACTTTAATGGCTATCAGAAATAGCAATAGATAAAAATGCTTAAAGCTAAAATTTCTGTCAAAGTGTTATGAATTCCCTGAAGGGCTAAAATTAAAACAGATTTTTTAAAAAATCCTAAAATGATGATTAAAATAATAGTTATTATATGCTGAGCTCTTTCTCAGGGACCAAGAAACCAGGACTTCATATGCATTATCTCTTCCACTCATGTTCACTTCTCTACAAGGTTAATATTCTTATTACCCCATTGTACAGATTAGGATATTTTTCTCAAGCCTGGAGAGTTGCCTCAGGACAAATAATTAATGAACAGGTAGAATTTTACTCTAGTTCACTGTAGCTTCATGATCTGAATAATATTATATCATCTCTCTGTTCATACTCTGAAATGATATCTCTAGTTGATCTCTAGGTGATCACAAACCAGAAGATAGAAATTTTCTGTAAAATTATGGAAATAGCATGTTTTCCAATCTTCGGTTGCTTTAACTCCTCATGAGACAAAGACAGATGCAGTAGAATAGCAGAATTATGTACAAGAATAAAAAAGAAGAAAAAATCCCAGGGTTTACTGGATGAGAAATAAATAAATACACACCTAGAAATCTGAGATCGGGATAGCTAGAAAGCAAGGCTAGACTGAGCCCTAGCTCTGAAGCCCTAGAACAGGCAAATGAGATGAGACAATGCCAATTATTCCCAGAAATTACAAGACAGCAGAGGATGAGAACCATAAGCACCTGACAGAGGACAGGTAGAAGTCTATGTCCATGAAGTCCTAGTGTTTGTTTGATGTCTCCTGGCACACGCAGTGGGACAGGGAAGGGAAAGGTAAATGAAGCAAATGGCAACAAGCATTTCCAGCTCCCACCAGTTGTCAGGAGGTGAAAGCAAACGTGAGCTGACCGGTAGTCCTCTGATGCGCGCGCACACACACACACACACACACACATGGTGACAGGGTTTGGGGGGCTTCAGGGGAACTCAAGATTAAACAGACTCAAGATTAAATATAGTAAACATCTGCTTATTTCTTCAAAAAGCCCATTATTAGCCTTTCATCATTATTCTTAAGTGCAGATAAACCAGTGTTTTCATTAAGCACGTGGGTTTGTTACATAGCAGGGTTGTTACACGACTGGAGAGAGTGTGAATATAGCCACTTACATGCCACACACATGCATATGTGCCATTCAAATTTATTGGGAATGATGCCCTTTATTTAATCAGTTTTGTAACTGATCTAGTAATACATTCCAGAGTCATCCACTCTAACATGGGTGACTTCTGCTGGCAAGAAGAGAAAAATAAAATGTACTTAGTCTCACCAAAAGGCACCCAGTGAATTATAATTTACATTTTATTCCTCTGAAATGTTTTTAACTCTGCACAAATTCTGTTCTTTTTCTTTTAAGATTTTTATTTATTAATTTATTTGAGAGAGAGTGTGTGTGTATGAACAGGGGAGAAGGGTAGAGGGAGAAGCACACTCCTGCTGAGCAGGGATCCCAATGCAGGGCTCAATCCCAGGACTCTGGGATCATGACCTGAGCTGAAGGCAGATGCTTAACTTACTGAGCCATCCAGGTGCCCCTGCACATACTCTGTTCTTAAAAGAAAAATCCTTTTTTCTGGGTCAGTAAAGAAAAAGAAACACAGTATTATTAAGTCCCCAAATTCAATTCTGGGATCAAAATATTAGAATTAAAAGATGTTTTCCCAATGCTCATGTCAGAAATCCTGTTTGTTTGTTTTTCATTAGGACCAGAGATCATTTGCTGCAGAAGTATTTGAATGAAATATCTAGAGGCAGTCTGTTCATTGTCTACAAATGTGCACATGTATTGTACTGAGTGTTAGCACAGGGTAGGAAGAATGTGTATTGTTTTCTCTAGGATTGTCTTTGGATTAGAATTTCTCTGGGATCATAATGATGATGATGATGAGTGTTATTATTATAACTATGATTGATTGAGTGTCTACTATGGGTGAGTTGCTTAACACACCTGACTTCTACTCCTCACCAGAATCTAATATGATTCGAGTGGTTATTTCTCATTTTCAAATGAGGAGAGTGATTCCCAGAGCCATTAAAGAAGTTTCTCAAGCTGAGAAATGGCAGGGTAGGGCCCAGATTTGAACCCAGGCACAGGGAACTGTCCTTCTCTGCCTTTTGTCCTTTTGCTCTTGTGGAGTAGTGTGGCTGTGGGGTTTCAAAACTTAGGATTTCACTCATTTCTGTGAATCTCATTATGATGAGTGACACAATGAAGTAGAACTAATTAAATGCAATACTTTTTTAAATAAAAGTAATACAATAGAATCTTACAGCAACATATTCAAACACTACTCTCTAAGATTAACAATAAGAACAACAAAATCGTTTATTTTCATAAAATTGTCTATAGAAAAAGAAGAGAGAGAATGGAATTGTCAGTCAGCCTTCTTAGCCAAAAGCAGATAGATTACTATCTCTCTAGTGTCATTTGTATTATTTGGGTTTATTTTGTTTATTGCATATGTTCTCAGAGTATAATATTACTCAAGTGCAAAGTGAAGACAGGCTGGTGTAGCTCATTCATTAATTTTCACAGCAGTTGGTTCTCTGCTGGCATTTAAAATTAACATAAGGAGAAGTTAAAAAAAATTTAACTTCATTTCAAATCGCATAAATCCTATGATTCTCTAGAAATGCTGCAAACTGATTAAATTGAATTAGTGCCAGATAATCACCCAGCAAAAGAGAGAAAATTAAATACTATATATTCCAGCCAATTTCAAAGCCCTGCCTTTTTAGTGTTAAATGCTATATAGTATCAAAGATAACATTCCAGTTAATGCCACATGATAACAAATAAACTGGGACAGACTGATAAATAAATGATACCTCATATTGTGGAAAATTCTGTGGACTAGTTTTGCTAATAAAAAGTGTAATTTATAACTGTATTTATAAAGAAGCCTTAGAAAGTTTAAATGCTGCTTGAAATTTACATCCTCAGAAGGATGAGAAAATGAGAGAATATTTTTGCCTCATGACTAGGTCAGAAGAACATAATGAACAGAGGTACTGTTAAGAAAATATATTTACTTGTGAACAAATAGGTAGCAGCTCTAACTTTTCTTTAGGTTCTTCTATTAGAACAACTGAGAGTCCTTTCACCTTCCAGGATAAGTCAAAATAAATAAAATAAATAGTTCTTTTTCTTCTGGCCAATGCAAACCCATGGGCAACACAAAGTTAGATTTATCTGACAGAACACTTGAATACAAAAAAGAACTTTGAACTTATTTATTGCCCTGAATATTACAAAACAATTTTCAATAACATTTATTTCACTACTATAGTCCATCTGAACCACCTCTAAGTTTGAGTTAATTAAAATGCTTGCCACTTTCATACTCATGATAAATTTGTTGCTAATGCCCCCATAAAATTCTTATGCCATCTTCATACCATTCCCAGTTTTCTATCCAATGCCCAATTTCAACTACAGATTTTATGGTTCAAATAATAGTTCTATTTTTCCTCTTTTCTTGGATTTTCAGCTAAGTTGCGCTGGTTAGGAAGGTGTTATTTTTTTTTAAGATTTTATTTATTTATTTGACAGAGGGAGAGAGAGATCACAAGTAGGCAGAGAGGCAGGCAGAGGGTGAGGGGGAAGCAGACTCCCTGCTGAGCAGAGAGCCCACCTTGGGGCTCGATCCCAGGACCCTGGGATCATGACCTGAGCCGAAGGCAGAGGCTTAACCTACTGAGCCACTCAGATGCCCCAGGAAGGTGTTATTCTAAATAAACACTGAATATCACCAAACATTTATGTTAAGAACCATAGAACACCTCTCAGTAGTTCTTATGCTCAGGTGCTCACGGCTAGATGACACATTCATTTTTCTAAAATAAAACCACAGCTTATTCAGACTGTATCTACAAAGGCTCAGGGAAGTGAAGAGAGGAGATGATTACCCGGATAATTAAAAATTTCATTTCTACTGGAATATAAAGGCCTCTACAGGTGTCTAAAGAAGTTAAATATATTTATTAAGTTAACCAGCGTCAGAAGTCTGTTTGCTCTTTTACTGGCTAAAGTTGATTCTTCAAAAGCTTCAGTCAAACTCCAAAATTAATTGCTGGCCCTAATCACTGTAGGAAAATGGTGGGCATGCAATGAAGTGCATTATACCAATGCTTATCATTGTATATGGGAAGGAGGACCAGTCACAGGAATTTCATACTCCTAGTTCACATGGAGTGCCAAGACCTGTGAAATGTACGGCCCCAGATACCCTTGAGTCTGCCTGAAGGATCATCTTGGCCCTCCTTTTCTCTGCCTCTATTTGGTGAATCAGGCTGTGATTAATTACGTGTCTACATGACCAGGTTATGGTGCCCACTCATTTGGGCAGAAACCAGTCTAGATGTTGCTGTGAAGGTATTTTTCAGATATGATTAACATTTAAACCACTAGATTAGGAGTAGAGCAGATAACCATCTGTAATGTGGGTGGGCCTCATCCAGTCAGTTGGAGAACTTAAGAGAAAAGACTAAGGGTGCCCTAAAAAGAAGCAATTTTTCCTTGAGTGGTTCAGACTCAAACTTCAACATGAATTCTTCCCAATTCCCCATTCTTTGATCTTGCCTTGAAGATTTCAGACTTGCTAGCCCCCACAATCATGTAAGCCAATTCCTTAAAATCTCTCTTTATATATAATTATATACATGCTTCATGCTCTGTTTAGGCATCCCTTGAATGAGGCCATTACAGGGCTGCTGGATCCTGTGGTTCCACGTAGTTATCAGGTCCTTTGAACTTTCAAGTTATTTTACCTTCCCCAAAAGGTGCATATCCAGAAGCTCCTCTATTTCTGTCATGCTCTCACTTTCCAGGCCAGTCTGCTCCTTACTCTCAATTGTTAAAAAGTAATGTCTTTTTTTAAGATTTTATTTATTTTAGAGAGAGAGGTCATAAGTGAGTGTGGGGGCAGAGGGAAAGGGAGAGAAGCAGACTGAGATTATGACCCTGAGATCATGACCTGAGCCCAAACCAAGAGTTGGACCTTCAACTGACTGATCCAGTCACCCCTCAAAAAGTAGTTTCTACCCAATATCCCTGCCCACTGGCCAAAGGGAGATTTACTATACAACCGAACCCTGCCAACTTCTAGCTTAAAGACCTCCAACAGGATCCTTCCAATGGGACTTTGAAGATTTTAACCAAGGAAACTTTATAGCTAGAATAATATCAGAGCTCATAAGCAAGTATATACATTAGAAGCAAACCATGACCTTTACCCATGATTTTATTGTAATCAACATTTCTGTGGGAGACCCTTAATGGCCTACATATGTTAATTAGCTGAATATAGACATAATGGTACAACTAGTACTAGGCACATATATATGCATATCTTGGAATTAAAAGCAAACACACTTGTTAACTTCCAAGTTAGATGGTGTTATAGGAGTTACTTTTATAAATGTTGGAGACTAACATTTCTTCATCTTGAGTTTTGTCTTTAGAACAAGAATCTGTAATATAAATATAAATGTTATTTTGAAGAACCCAATTCAGGTATGGATAATTAATCTTTTTTAAGATTTTATTTATTTATTTTGAGAGTGAGAGAGAGAGAGAGCATGAGCAGGGGGAAAGGGCAGAGGAAAAAGGAGAAGCAGGCTCTCCACTGAGCAGGGAGCCTGATGGACTTGGGGCTTGATCCCAGGACCCCAGAATCATGACCTGAGCTGAAGGCAGGTGTCTAACCAACTGAGCCACCCAGGTGCCCCAAGGATAATTAATGTCAATCTTGCATCCCAAGCAAGTATGTTTCATCTCTGAAGATGCTTTAATATAAAGTTATTCCATAACTTTAGTCCACTGTGCTTTCTACTCACTATAAGCTGATGTTGATGATGGAGGCTACTTATTTGCATTTGCTTAAATTTGGAGGAATGTGGAAGGAAAAATTAGTGAAAAGACACAAAAACTGAAAAAAATCATAGAAATGAGCAGCAAAAATAGCTGAGGACTTCCCATGTGTCCTTTTATTAATTTCTGATGCCTGGGTCTACCCCAAAACCTCTGTGAGGAGGGATTGAGAAAGCTATTTGAGTTTTTAGAAGCTCTGTGAGAAGTTCTAATGATCAGAGTATTACACCATGGAGCCCCAAGTCTTGGAAGCATAGAGCATATATGTCAGAAGGTGCTTTCCTCCTGAGAGTAGCATGAGGAAAAGCCAAGTACCAGGGGGATGGTGAGGTCTGGTCATCAGGAAGGCGTATGGATGAAGAGGTTAGCTAAGTGAGGCATTTTATGGATGTTGCCTGACACTCTGATGATTCCTTTCTAACAACAGGTCTGCTTTAGAGACAAAACATCCAGTCAGGCAAGTCAACAAACTGTGTAAGAGGGGAAAGGAAAGCTGTGACATTTTTCCCCCTTTGCCTAGTGAGGATTCAGGAGAGCACTGAGAAAACTGGATCGTTGTCTCACATACTAACATTTCAGAGTCGGCATTCTCTCTGGAAATAAGTCCCATGCTCACCAAGGCCAAAAATGAACTTGAAACCTTCACGACTGTTGACGAGCTTCTGAATAGGGAGCAAGGTTATCCCTGAGACAAGAGTGAGGGGGTGAGTCCCCTCAAACATGTGCTCTCAAAGTCATTCCTTCCAGCAATATATAGGTAGTATCTTGAAATTATGTTTAAGATGATAATGACAAGTTTACTGAAGGATGAAAAAAGTTTAACTAATCCATCACATGATTAAACAACAGCTGTTGGACCTTGAGACATGTAGAAAAAGAATCCAAAGGGGCTGCCTTTTAAATGCATTGGCTTTCCCCCTAACCAGTGCAGAGGGCCCACCAGCCCCTCCCCAACTAGCTCCCCTTCTAAGATTTCCAACTTGAGTTTAGAAGATGAGTTGTTTTTTTGTTTTTTGTTTTTTTCCTGGAGATATTCTGATTTAAGAGTTTGCTGGGTCTGGCACAGATGCGACCTCTTACAAATGCTTCAAGTGTCAGAAGGAAGCTAGGCAGAGCAAGAGTGCCTGTGCCCCTGATGATGGCTGTGGTCTGTGATATTCTCAGCTGGAGGTGCTGGATGAAGTCTTATCCTGACATACCAGCCTCTCTGGTGGCCGAAGTCTATCCCAGCATCCGCAAGGAGAGATCCCCACATGCCATCCAACACCTTCTGGACAATCTCTCAGAAGAACAGAAGCCACACGGGTCTCAGTGAGTTTCAGTGCAAACCGAAAAGGCTGGGCACCCATTATGGGACACCTAGAAGGGGAGTATGATCATAAATCAAATAAGTGTCATATCTACAAAACGATTTAAAAATACAAAGGACAGGGGCACCTGGGTGGCTTAGTCAGTTAAGTGTCTGCCTTTGGCCCCATCCATGGTCCCTGGGTCCTGGGATCAGGCTCCCTACTCAGTGGGGAACATGCTTCTCCTTCTCCCTCTACCCTTCCCTGCCCTGCTTGTGCTCTTTCTCTCTCAAATAAATAAAAAAAATCTTTTAAAAACTTAAAAAAAATAAAAACATTAAGGACATATTGATGGTAACTATTATACTGAAAAGAGAACGTTTTAAAAGAATGTTATTCCTTTTTCTTTTCTTTCTTTTTTTTTTTTTTTTCTTGCTACTGCACTTTTGCCTTTTTGTGGACTGATATAGAAAATAAAGGGACCTCATATTTATAGATGTTGTAGACATCAAATGCAGGTCACCGCTCTGGAGTGAAGTTTCCCAGGGTGGGCAAGACAAATGTTTATATCTCTTAAAAGTCATAATGTTATCAATTCCACAGGAACAACTGTGGTATCGCCCATCTGCTCAATTTCAAGAAAGTGTTATATAAAGGAAGTTTACCTGTCCCAAGTATTTGGGAACACCCAAACTTATACAAGATCATTGCCACAGAAAAGGATGTATGGATGTGCACAGACTAACATCAACACCAACAGATAATATACAAATATTGTGATTCTATGGCAATTTATAAATACATGCAAATTTTAAATCCATTTTGTAACATTCAATTTAGCAGCACATGTATAAATAGACTGATTCTAATATTTTAAAATTCTAATTAATTGGCATTAGTCTGTCCAATCAAATTTTAATGCAAAAATGATCTTTGTGTAATTACATTACTTGTCAATATTTAATATGGATGTAGTGTTGTTACAACCCCCAGCACAATACAGATACTAAAGAGAAAAGGATCCTATCTACAAAGAATTTATAATCTAATTTGGGAATATATGAATTGCAGATTAGAAGTACCAACCCAAATCACAAAGGCATCATCAGAGGAAGACTGAAGGTGCACCCAAATGTCAGTCCTAATAGCAAAGGATGAACTTCTGAGTTCCCATAAAGCAAAACAGAGAACTTTTATAAAAAGCATTTATCAGCATTGAATTTACAAAGTGAAAAGATGTAATGGAAGGAAAATAAACATTAATGAGGTGAGGGAAACTGGATTGTATTGATTAAGAAACTAACCAAATAGGTAACTAACCATGCATATTTATATTTGAATCAAGAGCGCAAATAGGGTTAGAGTCAGCAGGGATCAATAATGTATACTTATTGAAATACAATGAAAGGGCTGTTCTAGCTGTTACAAGATTTGGGCTGATAAAAACGTGCTATTTGTGCTTTACGTGATGAACAACTTTAAAGAATCATATCACCACAAGTGATATTTAACAACAACAATAGAATCTATCCAGTATATGTTGATCATTCTTGGTAAATTCAGTTCAAAATCATTGTTAGAAATAACTACCATAGCTATGTCAGTCTTCATCAGTATTTTCACCCACACCTTTGCTAAAGAAAACCTACATGAAGATGGGAGTGACATAATGATTCTCTTGGATAACAGACAATTTCATCTGTAATGTACTATTATAACTTTTGACTCTGCCTAATTAAAAATAATGAATGGCTTGCCAAAAAAAGCACACGATTAAATAAGAGTAGAAACACATTCTTCACCTTTTTTTCACATAAAATGTATTTCTTAGAACAGTTTTAGTTTACAGAAAAATTGCAAAGATGGTACAGGGACTTACTGTATACCCATTCCCAGTTTCCTTTACCATTAAAACTTCCTTAAAGTCCATGTCTTTCCACACTTCCTTAGTTTTTACCTAATGTCTTTTCTCTGTTCCAGGATCTCAACCAGGATATATATTCCATTGTCATGTCTCTTTAGGCTCTAGCTTTCTGTACTTTTGACAGTTTCTCAGAATTTTTTTGTATTTGGTGACCAAGATGGTTTTGAGACCTGATTGGGTATTTTGTAGATAACTTTGTATTGGGATTGGTCCAATTTTTTCTTATGATTTAATTGATGTTAGGGGAAGGAAAGTGTGCTTCATATTACAACAGGGAACATGCTATTCACAAGACTAATTTCTGTTGATGATCCCTTTAGGCAATAAGAATTCCAGCCGAACACCACAGAAAAAAGCAAACAAAACAAAAACAGTGGTCCAGCCCCAACCATTCCAACAAATGCTGAGTGGGGAAACTAGACTTCCATTTTGGCACCTGTGTAATGAGATGCCCCAAAACCCCACTGATGTGGAGTCAGAGAAGGCAAAGTAGGGCGTCAAGACAACCAGTAACAGCCCCTGACCCAGAACGTGTGTAAGACCGCATGGGAGTTTGAACTTCCACTCCCACTCAACAGGGACAGAAGTGCCCCTCCCTCATCAGGTTGGGACAATGTGAGAAGAGGCTTGTGGTAGAGTTAGGACTGTCACCATCAAACAGCAGTGACGAGGAGCCCTGGTAAAGGAGGCCAAGTGGGAAACCTGGATGCTTGCCCCCACCTGGCAATTCAGTGCAGTACCCTCTTTCTACTATTGGAGCAGTATCAGAAAAACAACAACAACAATGAAAACAGAAAATTTAAATAAGGTCCAGAGGTCTATAACATTACATAAAAAAATACTCATATATATAGTATATGAGTATATATACTCAATATATAAAAATTATATAAAACTATTCAAAACAGAAAGATCTCAAGCTGAATGAAAAAGACAATCAATTGATAGATGCCAACGCTTAACAAATATTTTAGAATTCTCTAACATGGATTTGAAAGCCTGCATCATCATATTGCTTCGACAAACAATGATGGGCAAGCTTGAAACAGATAAGAAAAACAAAAAGTCATAACAAAGAAGAGGAAAATCTCAGCAAAGAAATTAAAGACATAAAAACAAATCAGATGGAAACTTTAGAAATTAAAAAAATACAATAAAAAAGAGTTGGCTATTAGACCTGAAATCATAAAACTCCTCGAAGAAAACATAGGTGGTAGGCAACTTGACACTGGTCTTAGTGATTTTTTTTTTTTTGGCTCTGACTCTAAAAGAAGGGAAACCAAAGCAAAAAATAAACAAATGGGACCACCACAAACTATAAAGGTTCTGCATAGCAAAAGAAACCATCAACAAAATGAAAAGCAGCATACTGAATGGGAAATGACAGTTGTAAATCATACACAGTAATTCCCCTCCACTGGAGGAATACATTTCAAGACCCTGGGTAGGTGCCTGAAACCACGGATAGTACCGAACCATGTATATGCTATTTTTTCCTATACATACATATTATGATTAGGCTTCAAGTATAATTTTGGCACAGTCAGGAATTAACAGCATTAACTAATAATTGAATTAAATCAAATCAAATCAAGTCTGCGATATAGGTTCAGTATTCAAAAATCAATCCTATTTGTAGGCTAAAGATGAAAACTTACATGATCTTATCAATTGATAGAGAGAAAGCATTTGACAAAATTTTACATCGATTCACAGTAAAAACACATAGCAAGATAGAAAGAAAGCAGAACTTTTCTTCAAGTTGCTAAGAGCATATACATGAAACCTACAGCTAGCATACTTAATGGCAGAAGACTGAATGCTTCCCCTTAAGATCAGAAACAGAATTGGGTGTTTGCTCTCACCACTCTGATTTAACATGTTACCGAAGTCCTTTAGCCAGGACAGCAAGGCAAGAAAAGGAACTAGAAAGCAATGAATTTAGAAGAAATGGAACTGTGCTTATTTGCAGCTGACATATGTTCTACCTAGAAATGAAGGATGCATTAGTGGTTGCCATGGCTTACGAACTGGGTGGCAGCAGGATAGCTGTAGAGGGGCAAGAGTAGAGATCCTTAGGGGGACAAAAATGTTCTCTCAAATGTATCGATCTCCATAGCCCATTTTTGATATTGTATTACAGTTTTGCAAGATTTTACCATCAGAGAAAACTGCTTGAAAGTGACATGAGATCGCTCTTTGACATTTTACAACTATATGTTAACCTATAACTATCTCAAAATCAAAGATTTAATTTTAAATATTAACCCTTATTCATATTTAGTTCTATAAACTTTTACAAATCTTACAGTTCTACCACCACCAGAATGTATAGAATGACTCCCCCATCCCTGTAATTTCCTCATGCCATTTTGTTATGAAGGCTTTCCTTCCCCTGCAGTCCCTAACCATCAATCAGATGTTTTCTGTTCTATTTTTTCCTATTCCAGAATAGCCTAGTATTTTATAAGTAGGATCATGTAATATATTGCACTTTTATTTTGGCTTTTTTTTTTTTTACTTGGCATCATTCTCTCTCTCTCTCTCTCTCTCTCTCTCTCTCTCCCTTTTCATTCCCTCCCTCTCTCCCCCACTCTCCTCTCTCCCTGCCTCACCCTCTTCCTCTTTCTTCTTCTGAGTATCCAGATATGCAGTGTAGACTTCAATGACTCAAATACTACATAAATAAGCAGGGTCAGGTTTATTTGAGGTCTCCATGCAACACACTTATATTTGAAATGGTAGATGAGCACATTCAATAGAAGGTAGACTTTAAGGATTTTCATCTTTTAAGAATCCCTCAAACAACTAGACAGTCTGGCTTCTAGTCAAAACTAAATATACTGCTGACTCCTTCCTTCCTAAAAATTCAGGCATGAAGCACTGGGCTTGACTTTCACAAGTAGCTAAGCAACACTCTTTCACATTAAACAGATCCCAAGTCATATTCAACAGGAGTTAGATTTTTGAGAGATGATCCTTCCATGTCTATCTTCTTTGAAGATATGTCTGTAGAGGTGGTTCAGAAATCAGTTTGCTACTTTATACACCCAGTGTGTTTTACTACTTCATGTGTCGTGTTTTTAAGAGATATAAAACTTTACAAAGTTCTTAATCAGCTGTTGCAAAAATTAATTTTCAAATATGTGATTTTAATCAAAAGCAGAGCAAAATTGGTCTACAATTATATCTTATGACCTTATTCGAATTTCATGAGGTTTAGTTTCTAATTCAGTATTGTGGGCATTCAGCATTGCCTTCAACAAAATGCTAGGGCCCAATCACTAGCAGATGGGGTTTTCAACACATTGGTGTATAAAATATTCTTGCTTATCATTGAGTTAAATGTCTTTTTAAGATGTCTTTTTAAGTCATCTTCCAAATATTCAAATGCATTCAATTTACCTTGATGGGCTGTCTTCAGTATCAGAAACTTTGCTAAATCTGAAAAGTGGAGAGACAATTAAAAGACTCAGTGTCTGTCTTCAAGGAACTCATAGTCCTGCAGAGAAGAGAAACAAACAGATAATTTACGATATTTTCTGAGGAGTGGCAGATCTTTCAGGGGAATCTCAAATAGCACAAAGAAGGGACTTCTAACACTGTGTGCTGGCTGTCACACATTTTGGATCTGATATCCTAGCACTTGAACTTGACCCAATAAAGAGAAGGAAAAATTATATCATGCAGTAAAGGAGAACATGAGCAAAATCTGGAATTTCAAATGGCTGGAATATACAGTGTCAAGAGGATAGAGGGAGCTTGAAAGATGAGGGATGATGCCGTATGAACACATAGGATTTGAAAGATACATTAAAGACATGGGTGAGTTTGGTGAATATTATTTTTATTTGATGACACATTTCATTACAGTGTGATTTTGTTTTGTTGTTCAGCAGCCTAAGCAAAGGTCAGCAAAAGAAGGATGTTAGGAAGAAAGTAGTGATGAGAGTTTTTACGTTATCAGTTGGCTTGTTGGTTAGTTAGAAAGAAAAATTGTCAATCCCACTCCATGAGGTCAGTCTTAGGATGGGGATCAACACAGTCTATTGCAGTTGGTGCTTTTCCATCTTTCTAATAAGAATATTCTCTTAAGATTGTCAACACCTCCAATTTTATTTTTATTGATTGATGGATGGATAATTGATTTTTAGAAACAAACTGCCCATACACTTCTAATCACTGGTGGTAATGCAAAGATCTCTGGTGAGCTGTAACGAAGGCCAACTTTCATCAATTCCTCGATCCATTGATAACTCGATAATCTCATATATCACACATAGAGATAAAGCAGAACTAGTTCAGGCTTCCTTTTGGGAACAGCGTTGGACAAGAAGGGAAGGCCAAGTGTAGAAAACAGAAAACCTAAACTCAGAAACAGGAATGGAAAACAGATAATATAAAAAGAAATCGTTCTCCGGTGCAAATTTCAAAACTGACAATAGAGAAAAATCCTATTTGAAAACTTAGTTTTGGAAAATTTCTTTGATGTGGTTTCTTTTGTTTTGTTTTGCTATACTTTTAAGGGATGTGAAGAAAGGAAATATAAGGGTAACAAAGAAAATTTCAATGGGTTAGAACTTTGTATATCAAAACATGACAGAATCAAGCATATGTTACCGATACCTGCAATTATTAATGCAAAATACTCTCTTCTCTTTGAAACAGTTCAATCCTGAGGACATACGCATAAGCAGAGCTTAAAGCCTAGTGAATAATTTTTGGTAGATGGTCATTATTTTGTACATCTTCACCAAACTTGAGAAACTGTAAACTCTTTGGTTTCTAGCATAATTAGAGAACTTTTTTTTCCTTAACAAACTGGCCATATGAAAACTGATTTTATATATTGGATAAGCAATTTCAATTTTTGGAAGAACAGAATTAATAATGATGACATTTTAATACCAAAATAACCCAGGGTTTAATTAAGCCATTAAATGTTAGAAGACACTCAGACTGCTGATGTTTCTAATCAGGGACATCAATTAATACTGTATGAGAAAACTGCAAAAAAAAAAAAAATTAAACAAACCACAGAAAGTTTTAATTGAGGGGAGATGAGAGAAACCATATTTTATTGTGAAATTGGTTAGATGGCATATTGACGGTAAAAAAAAAAAAAGTTCAAGACTGAAATTATCCACACCCTTTCCACAACCATTTAAACCACTATAGATATCCTGTCGTATTGCAAGCAATTAATTACACACCGGTCTCCTCTCCTTTACCCTGGGCTCCTTAATGATAAGGAGGTCTTGTTGTACATTCTTGGGCCTACCACTCAACTTCAAATACAACTTCTTAATTAGCACGACCTAAACTGATTAGCAAAAATCAAAAAAAGCATGCCTTTCAAAGTGATATTGGCCTATGGAAATGAAAGAGGAGGCAGGGATTTCTAAAGAAATAAAACATGGAAGAGGAGGCAGGGATTTCTAAAGAAATACAACAAGGCAAACTAGCCTTTCAATTTGTTTTGCATGCAGTGATACTGCTAAGAAACAAAAGTCAGCATGAACAACAGCAGGATAAAAGGCTGATAATACCTTTCATGCAGCTAATAGCTAGCATATTGAGAGCTGGTGCCACCCATGCCAGATCAAGCTTGGATCTAGTGGAGGACTCCGAGAAGTTACACCTGTGGGGTGGCATTTTATGTATGAGTGCTACAGGTAAAAATCTCTATCTGGAACATCCCTGGTAAAATACTCAACTCCAAAGTATAATGAAATCTGAAGATAGCTAATAATGAGCGTTCCTGCTGCCTCTACATTTTTACTTTTAATTCATGTGCCTAAATGTTTCCCTGGAGGTGTAATTAAAACATTAAGAGCATAATAAAATTGAGATGTTTCTACAGCAATGCATTTGTTTCTTAAAACACAAAAACTCCATAGAATAATAGGTTATATGTGGAGTATCACTAGAGAAACGCATAGGTACTCGGCAAATATGAGGCAAAAGTGGGAAGGGGCTTGTCATTATTTTGGCAGTTGGGGGGTTTTCAATTCAGGTCTAAATGCCAGGTAATGATTAGTAATTTAGACATTAATATAGGAGACAAATGAAAGGATCACAATTATTGTGACTATCGAAAATATGTGAGCTTGATCTTGAACACTATGAATTTTGGAGCCACTTCTGCTTTTGTTATTAATTGTAGTTATAATTATGGTAACAATAGTAAGACTTCCAGAGCTGTGGGAATTTAATTGTTTCAAAGTGCTGACACATCCATCTTGGTTGATTCTTGTAATATAACCTTGTGGTAAGCCTGTAAATCCTGGTCTTGGTAGTTTTATGCAATCAGGACAGGGGTAGGGACCACAGAGCTAGAATTCTGCAGCAAAAGATCAGCTTGTCAATACTAAGTCTAGAAAGTCCTTTAAGACTTCTCTTTGCTCTTAAGGAAAGGGAGAAAAGCATTAGCATTGTATTCATGCTTATAAGCGGAGAAAACATTTTCTGAGTTAGTTCTCATCTCTTTACTGGAAGGCCTCTGACTCCACTACTTTGTACCCACTCTTCCCTTGGAAATCCTCCTGTTTTCTATCCTCCCCTGTCTCCTATTAGGCTGACATTCCTTTGTTAATCAGTTAATTCATTAAAAATAATCTTGAGGGGCGCCTGGGTGGCTCAGTGGGTTAAAGCCTCTGCCTTCGGCTCAGGTCGTGATCCCAGGGTCCTGGGATCAAGCCCCACATCGGGCTCTCTGCTCAGTGGGGAGCTTGCTTCCCCCTCTGTCTCTGCCTGTTTCTCCACCTACTTGTGATCGCTCTCTTTCTCTGTCAAATAAATAAATAAAATCTTAAAAAAATAATAATAATAATAATCTTGAGTACGCAGTATGTACTGGGTAAAGGTGTATGTGTTGGCCTGATAGTTTTGGAATTACTATTCTAAGAAAGTTATAGTTCACGTTGGAAATTTCTACCCTCTTCCCCCTCCCCATCCAAATTCTAAATATGTTATATTTTCATAATCCTAAATATGAAAGAATGTTCTATTTTTTGAAGATTTTATTTATTTGATAGAGAGACAGCACAAGCAGGAGGAGCTGGGGGACAGAGAAGCAGACTTTCTGCTGAGCAGGTAGCCTGATGTGGGGCTCGATCCTAGGACACTGGGATCGTGACCTGAGCCAAAGACAGACGCTTAATCAACTGAACCAATCCCCAAGAATGTTCTATGTTATTTATATTTGTGTATGAAACATGATTTATATGTCCATGTGTCTTGGTATTTCTGCATGTGGAAATAAAAAACAATGGACTGGGCATTATTTTTTCCAATACCTTCCTTAATGATAATTTTTCCAGTGAAGAAAAAAAGAGTTTTAATATCATTGCCCATAAAATTTCATATCAATAAAATAATAATATACAATATTATTGACAATATTTAGCTTTAATAATAATATCTTCTTTATGAAAGTAAAAGTATAAAAGTATAACCATTTTATCTTTAGAAATATGTCTGGCATCCAGCAAAATGTAGCTCATCCATTCAGCATGAAAACATACAGGAAATGAAGAAATATACTAAATTATTTTCTAAGGAGAAAAATATGTTCTTTAGAATTTTATCGTCTCTGTCTCTCTCTATGCATGTAAACATTGTGTGTGTGTGTATTATATGTACAGATGGGTGTATGTATTTGCATTTATATATACACATACATAACACATATGTGCATACACATGCATGTTAACACATATGTGCATACACATGCATGTTATATATAGCAAATGAAATAAATGAGTGTCTTTCTATTTCAGCATGAGCACAGCTAATGCTTCATCAGAAGGTGAATATCCTCACTTTTGCCCCACTTTTTCTCATTCCTTTTCTTCTTGTCAGGCATTGTATTTCTACCCCAATTATATCATATGTGCAGATAGCGAGGAGAAAAAGGGGAAGAAAAAAGGACTTTACCATAAATCCTTTTTTCTACTTCTGACAAAAGTTTTGAAGGTCGAGAAATTGACAGTTGAGATAAAGTTGAGTTTTATCCGTGGCTGGCATTTTTGGGTCTTTAGTAACCACTCCCCTCTACAGAGGACAGGAAGGAAGAGTCTACCCAAAGCTTTCTAGATAACTTCCATCTCACCACTTCATTTATTGGTCTAAAACTTCCACTTTGGGAGCTGGGAAGTACATTCTAAGATTACCCACTAATTGTTGGAAATTTGGGGCTGCCTTTTTTTCATTTGATGCATGAAAGAAAACAGCAAACATATCTATCCCTGAGTTGTGCATTATAAATTAAGCAAGTGGTAGTGATTAGGAAAATTCATTGCCATCAAGCTCCAGAAGGCAAATAATTTTTTTTTCCTGAGAAATGGTAAGAACTTTTAAATTCTTGTTGACTATCACCTTGAAATTGCTGAGAATAATTAGATTACAAGTTTTTGTTTTTTCTTTTTTGTTTTCAGAAGTTTCAACCTCCCTGAGACTATTTTGGTCTCTAGTAATATGATTTTGTACATGGCAATCTACAGTTCGGCCTTTTCTAAGTTTATCTACATAATGATGGTTTAAAATGACTGTATGAAAGGTCCATTGGTTAGTACAGTAACTTGAATCTCTTAGTTGGCTCTCCTCAAATCAGCTTGATAATTTTCTAGAAAAAAAGAAGGTATTAAATTTTCTAGGACTGTCTCATGAGAGTGCTTTTTCTTGGTTTTATTTTGTTTTTACTATTGATTTGTTTTTATTGGAATCCAAATAAGGTCCACACATCACATGTATTTATTATGTCTCTTATACCTCTTTTCATCATTTATTTCTGGCAATTTACTTATTGGGGGGAAAAAAAGTAAATAAAAAATGGGCTGCTTTTTGGGCAGAGTTTTCCAAAGCCTAGATTTCACTGGTCGCTTACATGTGGGGTCATGTGACCTATTCATCTGGACACTGGTTATTCACAGGACACTGGTTATCAGAACTAGTTGCAACATTCACAGGACACTGGTTATCAGAACTAGTTGCAACATTTGTTCAGAAATGAAGATGTACACTTACATCAGAAGCCAGATAATGTCTGGTTCTCTCCTATTTTATGTTAATGGCCATTATGATCATTGCCCAGATTGATTATTCCATTATGGATTTTTATAATACAAATGTTCTTTCACCAACATATGCTAAAATAATTAGAAATAACACTATAACAACAATGTCATCTGCATGGCTCTGTAGCTGGTATGGGAGGCTCCCTTTAATTGAAGACACCAGGAGACCAAAAAACAGTTTAAGCAGCATTTCTCACTATTAGGAGCACGTGTGAAACATATGCTAAGTATAATTATAAAGGAAGAAGAATTAAAATTTCCATTCCAAGAACTGTATCAATTTGACTGTTGAATGTTGTGTGAAAATATATTTGAACATGTGCAAAAATGAGACAGCTTAAAGGATTTTTTCTTTTTTTTAATAACTTTTTAAAAAGATTTTATTTATTTATTTGACAGAGAGAGAGCACAAGTAAGCAGAGCAGCAGGCAGAGGGAGAGGGAGAAGCAGGGAGCCTGATGTGGGACTCAATCCCAGGACCCTGGAATCATGACCTGAGCTGAAGGCAGCTGCTTAACCAAACTGAGCCACCCAGGCACCCCAAGTATTTTCAATGAAAAAACAATTCAAGAATATGGGAAGGAGAATCTTTACTTGTAGTTTTTTACAGGACGATGAAACATTATACAATCGCCATTTTTCAAGACCTTCCAAATGCTCAGGTTAATTGATTAACCATCCATCCATCCATCCATCTGTTCAGTGAACATTGAGACCTACTATGTGCCAGGTACTGAGGATACAGCAATGATCTTATCAAGACAAAGTCCCTGGCCTCAAAAAGCTTTCTTACCTTCTGGTGGGAGAGGCAATTTAGTAGGAAAAAATATATATAAATGATATAATTTCATGTAGTGAAAAGGGTGATGAAAAATAATAAAACTAAAAAGAGGAATGTTATTTTACATCAGGATGCCAGGGAAGAACGCTCAGGGAAGGTGACATTTAAAGACAGAACTAAATGATATGAGGGGTGCCTCGATGCCTCGGTCGGTTAAGTGTCCCACTCTTGACTTCAGCTCAGGTCATGATCTTGGCATCCTGAGATGGAGCTCAACATGGGGCTCCCTGCTGGGCATGAAGCCTGCTAAAGATTCTGTCTCTCCCTCTCCCTCTAACCCTCCCCCACCCCTGCTCACATAGGCTGTCTCTCTTCCTAAAACAATTAACTAAATTAACATTTTAATGAATTTTAAAAAATAAAGACAGAACTAAAGAATATGAAAAATCAAGACAGTATACTATCTGGGAAAAATGTTTCAGAGGTGAAATTCCCAAAGTAGAAAGGATCTCAGTCTGAGCTTAGACTTTATGTTTTAAACTGGAGAAAAAGGATTATTGGTGATGCCATTTATTGAGATAGGGAATACTGTAGGAGCATCAAGATTAGAAATGATGGTGAGGGGACCAATAGTTCAGTTCTGGAAATTTTAAATTTGGGATATCTCTTAAGATGCCCAAATAAGGGGGCACCTGGGTGGCTCAGTGGGTTAAAGCCTCTGCCTTCTGCTCAGGTCATGATCTCGGGGTCCTGGGATCGAGCTCCACATCGGGCTCTCTGCTCAGCGGGGAGCTTGCTTCCTCCTCTCTCTCTGCCTGCTTGTCTGCCTACTTGTGATCTCTGTCTGTCAAATAAATAAATAAAATCTTTAAAAAAAAAAAAGACACCCAAATAGGATGTGAAGTTTACATATTATTACAATATATGACATAGTGTTACATATTAGCCAGGAATGAGTCTGCAGATACACATTTAAACCAATCCTGATCTTAAGCAGTTGGGATTTAAGGAAATCCAGAACAATACACTAGAATTGAACTTCAAGTCATTGTTGGTGCAAAGATGACTCTGACTTTGCCCTCTAGTCCTTTTCTTGGTCTCCAGGTCATGTAAGTGAGTTCTGATCTTAATCCCTTTGCTTAACTGCTTGAATGAGTCACCTACTTCTTACCCAGACTAGATAGGAGCAGAGATCTTGCCTAACTTCTATGGGTACTATCCCTTAAACTAGGGGCCCATTGCTCATACTCTAGCCTTGCTTTGGTTTAATTGATGGATCTTCCCACCTCTACTGAGAACTTTGGAAATAGTTATAGAATATCTTACCTTACCTTACCTATGATCTCATAACATGAACCTATAAGTCTGTCATTTCTGAAATTGGCTGAGGGAAATTACTTACATTCAGCTACAAGAGCAAAGGAGAGGGTGTGGGGAGAAGAATGTTAGATGTGAAGTGCAGTACCAAACACCAAAGAACAAGACAGAAGAGACTGAGGAGCAACTAGTCAAAATGGTGGAATGTCAAATTTCAGAGACAGAAAGGCTTTCCATAGAAACTAATACTTTAGAAAAAATGAATTAGGTCAGGCAGGATACTGTGAAGCATCCTCAATAAAAGTTGTACATATCCTTGCTTTTTTGCCTAAATGTTACCTACTTAAATATGCAGAACTCCACACTGTGCTAGGGCACCCTGTTATGTTTTGAATTATTTTCTCACCAAATGATATGTTAGATTCTCCTCTTGTCAACAGTCAAATCATGTCTGTGGTTCTTAAAATGTATTCTCTGGAAGGCTAATCCTATGAAATGTTCACAGAAATGTTGAATTTGTTCAGGAAACACTGCTTACATTATGACCACTTGAATAATTCCAAAATCCACTAGAATATTAAGAAGGAATGTCTTAGAATGCCATTGAGTTTTGGCTACAAAATCCTTGTTATAGGAAACACCTAACCCACCAATGGAATGGTACCTGAGGAGCAGTCCTTAGGAAATGCTGCCATAGATGCAACTGCCAGGAAAAAATTAGTCTTTTCCCACTCTACAGATGTATAAGCCAGCCTAATAGTCATGCATCTTGATCAGAAAGTCCACATGCTCTTCCCTCCAGTCCTGATGCTTTGATTGACTGGTGCCCATAGATATCGTAAGGTATAATAAGAATACTGCTAACATGAGAACTGTAATGCTGAGGACATCTGAATAAATTCCACCTGCTCCATGAAGCCTTCAGTGAGCACTGTGTTGTCATTAGTTTTCTTTTTTTTCTTAACTCCCATAATACTCATAGCTCCCATAATACTCAAATGTCGAATGGCCCACTATTCAATATTTAATTGTACACAGGCTTTTATATCTGGCTCATTGCTTCTGTCCTTATAGCTAATCATTCTCCCCTTCTGTATGCATGCTCAATATGTTTCAGTCACAACAAACTCACAGAGTCCCCAAACATGCCTGGTTTTGCTGTTGTTGTTATTTTGTTGTTGTTGTTGTTGTTTTGGTTTTGTTTTGTTTGTTTGTTTGTTTTTTCAGTTCTGGGCTTTGAAATAAGCTCTTTGGGATATCCTTTTTTCTTCTTCCCATCCTGGCCAATTACCACTGGCTTTTTGAGATCTGGGTTAAACATCACTTCAGCTGCAAAACTTTCCCTGATTCAGGGAAGAAGTCACTCTGCTTTTGGTGTTTTCATGACATTTTGTATAAGTCACACTGTCACACTGAACAAGTCACACTTAATGATGCTATGAAGGTGAGCTTCTATAATTCTCCCCCATCTCTTGCTAGGAGAGACAGAACTCAATCTTATTTAATTGTGTAACTGTTTTGAAAGACTTCTGTTGAGATTCAAATACTCAGAAAGAAAAGAGAAACCAACTGATTTAAGGGGACAAAATAGCAGGGTCTGTCAATACTTGCTGCTTTTGAGAGATAATTCTAATTTTTAAATTAAAATTGTATGGAGGAAGAAGGCCTTCAGGTGATACATTTTAGCTGACAGTGCCACTTAGACATTCAAAATTAAAGATTATTTCTTTATTCTTGATTAAATTGGGTATGTTATTTTATATGAGTCTTCATATCTCAATTAACAGGAAAGATTACTAAATATCTAATCTGGACTATATTTTAGTCCAGTTCTATACTCAAACTTCCTTAAGGGGAGAGTTTTCAGTCTCTCTTGCATAAATGTGCTCAGTTTTTGGAACAACCTTCCCCATCTCCTTGGACTCTTTTCCCCAGCATCTAAATATATGGTAAACCAAGCACCATATGCTTCATGGAATGTAGGAAGCAGTAGTTAAGTGTTCTCTGACCTCATGCCCATCCTTGGATTTCCAGAATGATACTTCTTTTGCATCTCTGTTGTTCCATGTCTTACTGACGTAGGTGGAAAGAGGTGCAACCAGTTTAATTCATAGTCTGGGCTCTCTAGGTTTCCTTGATGGTTTTGGGGTACTCCCTGTTGACTTCACTTCAACTTAGCTTTAACTCATGCTGGTTCCTGGTCCATCCTCTTTCTTGTCTCCTGGCACGGATGTTTACTTGAGTCTTCTGATTATGTCACCTTGCCCTTCCACCAGTATTCTCATAGCATGTCACTGGCTAGCAAATCAGCAACCATATTACCCTGGAACCATGATTGGTCAGGATGGCTCAGCTGCAGCAGCTCCCTCTGCCCAAGAACAGTGGCCAACATGACTGATGATACAGGAGCATATTGGAGATGACTTTCTTTGAGCAGCACAGCAAATGACTTCTCAGTGCTTCTTTCAGTATCTGAGTCAGCTTTTTCTCTACAAGTTTGATGTTTATCTGGCTTTTTCATTCTGCTTCCTCCTTACTCCCTTTCCTTTCCCTAAATGCCTTAGTTCAAGAAAGGGTCTAACTTGCTTTCTTCTTTCTATTTATCTCCCCTTGGGTAAAATCTAGTCTAACATCCCTGTCTGTTCATATGCTGAAAGAGGAAAATGAAGAATAAAATAGAAGCATTTTTCTCCAGGAAGCAGTTTAGGTTAAACATCATAGTCTTGCTATAAAATCCCCATTTTGATTACAAGAGGCTGAATGTTAAAATTCTTAGTTTTCTCTCTCCTTCCCACAAGCCCAGAATGTGAATACTATGGGTCAACTAGGGTGAAACTCACATGCTTAAGAAATCAAAGAGGAAAAAAAAATCACATTAGCAATTGTTAAACATTTTTCAAATTAAAAAAGTGAATTTTCTATGAAGAGAGAACCTCTTAACAATGAGTTATTGTGCATTCATTCAACAAATTTTACTCAATACCTACTATGTATTTGAGCTGTGTTAGGTTTTACTTTGGAGAAATTTGTTTTATGTGGGTTATTCTAAATATAGAACCATTCTTTTTCTCCTACATTTTAACCTTTGGGTAGGATTCCAACAAGAGCTTGGGCAGCACAGACCCAATGTCATTCTATCAACAGGTTCTACCCACAATTGATGTCAGGTAAATATTTGTAAAAATAAGATTGCATAAAAAAAGATAATAACCATTTCTTCAAGATTGAATATTGACTCAATTTCACCACTTCATGAAACTGTTCTTTGAATTTTATGCTGTTCAAACTTCTAAAGCCTAGACTAAATTTCCCAATGTCATTTCTTCTGCAGCATTACATGGTCCCTTAGAAGGCTTGGTGACCTTCTCTTTTTTTATTGTACAAAAGTATTGTTCATTGAATCACAGAAGGTAACTGTGAAGGGACCTTGTGAGAGTATTCCTTGAAACTACAAGAACTAGTCTGTCATTAAACGTTTCTTACAAAGAAGTTTTATATACGGAGAACAAGGTTTCAGAAAAATCTCAACTGTAATAGTTTCCATACATAAGCAAACACTTGTTTCTGTTGTGATTTACAAATTTTTGCATATATACACCTACATTTATGTTTGCATTATAACCCAATTCTAGCATTGATAAAGAAAACCATTAGCTTTCCTCATCCCTGTTTAAAAGGAAGTTTATATGCAAAAAAGACACCATTCAGAAATGGTTAGGAACTGACTATATCTAAAAAGCACATGAGGTTATCTAAAAAATAAATTACATTCACGCACAATTTCCTCATTTCCATTTGATTTGTACTGCTTCCAAAATTCCATCTACTTTTTTATTTTTCTATCTGCTATCATCTAGCAATTAGGGATGTATGTTTGCAGGCTGTGCAGAAAGTTGTTTTATACAAATTCAGAAGAAGATATTGTTTAACTATTGTTAAACTAGGCTAAAGGGGATCAGAGTTCACTGATAAAACAACAGCATCTTACCAGTTTGATAAGCCTTCCTTGTGGCTACAGTCTGGTCTAATAAAGTCTGCTAAAGAAACTCATTACCAGGTCAAGGCAATTTGGATTTTATCACCATTCCAAGAAAGCTTTTTTAGGGAATAAACACATTTTCCAGCTCCTGCTTCTCAGTAGGATAATTTATTTATGTTTTACCTATGATAATTTATGTTGCCCTCTTCCCCCTCAACATTCTCAAGCTAACTCCATTTCCACTCTACGCAAGTCACTCCTTCATATCTCTTAACCATGCTCAAGTGTCTCTCACATTTCACCTTTGAGAAGAGCAAATTCTTGATGCAAAAGAGGAAGAAACCTTGGGTATTTGAGTTTGGAAGCATTAGAAGGGGGAACAGAGTAATTCCCTCTCTGATTTTGATGTTACATCATACAACTGACCATCTGCTCTGCTCTTAAGCAACATAAACCTGGATAATCACTGGAGTTCAAATAAGCATCCTTTGAACACTCTGTTAACTACCCTTTCTCCTCAAAACTAGAAGTGGTCTTTCAGATCAGAACTACCCAACATGTGTTCTATGGCCTGTTGTTATTCCCTAAACTGTGTCCAGACTATGTGTTTCAGTCAGAGTTGACCAGGAATCAGAACCAATAGGAGATAGATAGACGATAGATAGGTAGATAGGTAGATATAATAAGATATTTATTATAGGATTTGGTTCACAATATTATGAAGGCTAAGAAATCTCACAATTTGCCATCTTCAAGTTGGAGAATCAGAAAAGAATCCACTGGTGTAGTCCCAAAGCTTGAGAACCAGGGAGTAGATGGTATAAGTCTGAATCCAAAAGTCTGAGAATTGGCATCCTAAGGTATAAATTCCCATCTAGAAACCAGGAATTCCTATGTCAGAGGGTAGGAGAAGTTTAAGCTCAGCTCAAGCAGAGAGAGAATCTGCCCATCCCTCACATTTTTTGTTTTGTTCAGACCCTCATCACGTAAAATGATGTCTACCCATGTTGGTAAGGGTGAATCTTCCTTACTTAAACCACTAGTTCATATGCTAATCTCTTCTGAGATACTGCACAGACACATAGAAATGTTTTCCCAACTATCTGTACATTCCTTAGCCAAGTCAAGTTGACACAAAATTAACCATCATAAGGCGATATGTATAGAAATTGAGTGTTTAGGGGCACCTGGGTGGCTCAGTGGGTTAAGCCTCTGCTTTCGGCTTAGGTCATGATCTCAGGGTCCTGGGATTGAGCCCCACATTGGGCTTTCTGCTCAGCAGGGAGCCTGCTTCCTCCTCTCTCTCTGCCTGCCTCTCTGCCTACTTGTGATCTCTGTCTATCAAGTAAATTTAAAAAATTTTAAAAATAATTTTAAAAAATTGAGTGTTTAGGAGCTTTGATAGCAATGTGACAAAATCTGTTGATTCTAACAATGAAAAAATTGCTTTAGATTTTTGGTCTTTTTTAAAATATTTCATTTTTATAGTATTTATTTTCTTATATTTTATAAAAACATTGGTTGGTGACAGATTTAAAAATAAAAGTAAAGCTAATTCCTCACCACTGATAATATTAGAATTTTTTTAGGCCCTTGTATCTTAGAGAATCACTAGAAGCCTGGCTGACTTTTTTTTTTTTAATATATGTTGCTTAAGATATAACCTTGACAATAATATTTTACTAACCAACCTCCACAGTCAATCTTAGAAGATAAGGCAACACCAAGCTAGGCCCATGCTTTCGAATTTGTCTATACCAGATTATTCAAAAAAATTATCAAGGCAGGTAAAAAGGACTAAAGGTAATTCACCAATACTGATTTTATTTCCAAAGATGGGACTTTTATTTTTCTTTATTGAGACATATCACTGACATTGTTTTGTTCATTATGTTAAACAAATATATTTGGTGCACCAATGTAATTCCACTCTTGATATTTTAACTGTATTTTTGAAGTTATTTTCTTAGGATTTGCTTTAAGGATTATAATACAGATTTTAATTTATCACAAACAAATTCAGACTAGTAATTATGTAACTCCAATAATATACAGCGACTTTGCTCTTATAATCATTCAATTCTCCCCCCTTTCTGCTCTTACTGATATGTACCACACATCTACATATGTCATAAAGCCCAAAATTGAATGGCTTATTTATTTTTTTATAAAATGTCATATTCTTAAGACAAATTTAAAAAATAAAACTATGCTTTGTATTTACACACATACTCATCATTTCTGATGACTTTCATTTCTTTCCTTAGATTCAGCTTACTGTTTGGTGTCATTTTATTTTTTTTAAGATTTTATCCATTTATTTAACAGAGAGAGATCACAAGTAGGCAGAGAGGCAAGCAGAGAGAGAGGAAGGGAAGCCTGCCTGCTATAGTGAATAAATATAAATGTACTTATATTTATATATAAATATGTATAAATATATATAAATACAGCTATAGTATATCTGCTACTGTATATGCATATATTTACTGTAGTTATACACACATATATAAGTTAAACATATATATATACTTACAAAGAAAAAATTAATAAAAATATAATTTTATATATATAGGCTTCATTTCACTTTCATTTTTTTTTTTACTTTATTTAAGCTTTATTTAAACATATGATGTAACCCCACCACCCTCACCCAACCCCTCTTCCCCCCACCCCCCTCAGTTTGTTTTATGACATTAAGAGTCTCTTTTGGTTTTTCTCCCTCCCGATCCCATCCTCTTTCATTTTTACTTTTCCTACCACCTTAACTCCCACCCCCGTTGCATCTCCACTTCCTCATATCAGGGAGATCATGTGGTAGTTGTCTTTCTCCAGTTGACTTATTTCGCTAAGCATAATATGCGCTAGTTCCATCCATGTCATCGCAAATGGTAAGATTTCATTTCTTTTGATGGCTGCATAGTATTCCATCGTATATATATTGTCCACAATAGCCAAGTTATGGAAAGAACCTAGATGTCCATCAACAGATGAATGGATAAAGAAGATGTGGTATATATATACGATGGAATACTATGCAGCCATCACTTTCATTTTTGAACGATACTTTTGTTATATACATTGGTTAAGAGTTTTTGTGTTGTTTGTTTTCTTAAGCCTTTTGAATATGATCTGCTTCTTTCTAATCTCCACTATTTCTGATGAGAATCCAGGCATTAATTGTATTGTCATTTCCCCTGTGTGTGAAAGTCATTTTTCTCTTTCTGCTTTGAAGATTTCCTCATTGTCTTATCTTGCAAAAGTTTGACTGCTGCAACAAATGTTTATAAAACACCTAGACGTAAATGTTTTTCTGTTCCTCTGACTACTTAGTATGCTTCTTTGATCTATAAAGTTTTTTTGGTGGGGTCTTTGCCTGGTTTGGGGATCAAGGTAATGCTGGCTTCATAAAAAGAATCTGGAAGTTTTCCTTCTGTTTCTATTTTTTTCTGATTTTATTTATTTATTTCAGAGAGAGAGAAAGTGCGAGAGAGCATGAGAGGGGAGAAGGTCAGAGGGAGAAGCAGACTCCCCGTGGAGCTGGGAGCCCGATGAGGGACTGGATCCCAGGACTCCGGGATCATGACCTGAGCTGAAGGCAGTTGCTTAACCAACTGAGCCACCCAGGAACCCTCTGTTTCTATTTTTTGAAACAGCTTCAGGAGAGTGGGTATTATTTCTTCTTTGAAAGTTTGGTAGAATTCCCCAGGGAATCTGTCAGGTCCTGGGCTCTTGTTTTTTGGGAGGTTTTTGATCACTGCCTCAATCTTGTTATTAGATATTGGTCTATTCAGGTTGTCAGTTTCTTCCTGATTCAGTTTTGGAAGTTTATAGGTTTCCAGTAATGCATCCATTTCTTCTAGTTTGCTTAATTTATTGGCATATAACTGTTGATAATAAATTCTGATGATTGTTTCTATTTCCTTGGTGTTAGTCATGATCTCTCCCTTTTTATTCATATTTTATTAATTTGGGTCTTCTCTCTTTTGGATTAGTTGAGCAATAGTTTATCGATCTTATTGATTCTTTCAAAAAAACAGCTTCTAGTTTCCTTGATGCGTTCTACTATATCTCAAGTTTCTATCTCACTGATCTCTGCTCTAATCTTGATTATCTCCCTTCTTGTGTGTGGGATTGGCTTAATTTGTTGTTGATTCTCCAATTCTTTAAGGTGTAAAGAGAGTTGGTGTATTCTGGATTTTTCAGGTTTTTTGAGGGAGGCTTTGATGGCTATGTATTTCCCCCTTAGGACTGCCTTTGCTGTATCCCATAGGTTATGGATCAAAATGTCTTAATTCTCATTGGTTCCCATGAATTGTTTAAGTTCTTCTTTGATTTCCTGGTTGATCCAAGCATTGTTAAGCAAGGTGGTCTTTAGCTTCCAAGTGTTTGAATTCCTTCCGACCTTCTTCTTGTGGTTGAGTTCCAGTTTCAAAGCATTGTGATCAGAGATTATGCAGGGAATAATCTCAGTCTTTTGGTATTGGTTGAGCCCTGATTTGTCACCCAGTATATGGTCTACTCTGGAGAAAGTTCCGTGTACACAAAAGAAGAATGAGTATTCTGTTGTTTTAGGGTGGAATGTTCTGTACATATCTATGAGGTCCATCTGGTCCAATGTGCCATTCAATGCTCTTGTTTCTTTATTGATTTTCTGCTTGGATGATCTGTCTGTTACTGAGAGTGGTGTGTTAACATCCCCTACTATTAATGTATTCATATCAATATGACTCTTTATCTTGATTAACAGTTGTCTTATGTAGTTGGCTGTCCTGTACTGAAGACATAAATATTTACAATTGTTAGATCTTCTTGGTGGATAGACCCTTTAAGAATGATGTAGTGTCCTTCTGTATCTCTGACTATAGTCATTAGTTTAAAATCTAATTTATCTGGTGTAAGAATCACTACCTCAGCCTTCTGTTGAGGCCCATTGGCATTAAAGATGCTTCTCCATCCCTTCACTTTCAGTCTGAATGTATCCTTAGGTTCAAAATGGGTCTCTTGTAGACAACATATGGACAGTTCCTATCATTTTATCCAACCTGCAACCCTGTGCCATTTTATGGGAGTGTTTAGGCCATTCACATTGAGAGTGAATATTGAGAGATACGTTTTTATTGACATCATGTTTCCTGTGAAGTCCATGTTTCTATAGATTGTCTCCATAAGTTTCTGTTCAATGACACTCTTGGGTTCTTTCTTCTTTTATAGAACCCCACCCTTAATATTTCTTGTAGTACCAGCTTGGTGGTCACATACTCTTTTAAACCTTGCTGGTCTTAGAAGCTCTTTTTCTCTCCATCCATTTTGAATGTCAGTCTTGTTGGATAAAGTGTTATTGGCTGCATGTTCTTTTCATTTAATGCCCTGAACACATATTGCCAGCCCTTTCTGGCTTGCCAGGTTTCTGTGGACAGGTCTGACATTATTATGATGGGCCTTCCTCTGTACATAAGGAATCTTTTCCCCTTAGCTGCTTTCAAGAGCTCCTGTCCAAAATTATGATTCATCATTTTCACAATCAGGTGTCTCAAGGTCTTTCTAGATTCTATGATCTTAGGGGGAGATCTTTCTGCCTCTAGGACATGAGTGTTGGTTCCATTTCCCAGGTTGAGAAATTTTCATAGAGAATTTGTTCAACTATATCCTCTAGTCTTCTTTCTTAATCCTCCCCCTCGGGGATTCCAATAATTCTGACACTGGAATGTTTCATGGTGTCATTTATTTCCCTAATTCTATTTTCATGGCTTCTAAGCTGTTTGCTCCAGGCCTCCTCCTAATCCTTTTTCTCTATCAGTTTGTCCTCTAGATCACTAATTCTATCTTCTGCCTCAATTACCCTAGCTGCTAGAGAATTTGTATTAGATTGGAACTCATTGATAGCATTGTTAACATCTTCCCTGGTGGCTCTCAAAATTTGAGACATCTTTGGTCATTATTTCTTCAACTACTTCTTGTACCACTTGCTCTTTGCTCCTAGAATTCCCATTACATGGATATTGATATGGCTGATGATGTCCCACAGGCCTCTGAGGCTCTGCTTTTCACATTAAATAATATTTACTCCTCTATGTCAAGTTCATGGATTACTTTTTCCACCATTTAAATATTTTGTTGTGTCCATCTAGTGAAATGTTTATTTCAATTATTATAATTTTCAACTCCAGAGTTTCCACTCCATTTTTTAAAAAATAGGCATTTCTACTTTATTACTGATGTTTCCTACTTGTTGACTTACCATTGTCATATTTTCCCTTAATTATTTGAATATGGCTTTCTTCATTTTAAATTTAGTCCCTTTAATCCTTTTAATGTAATTATGTTTGCTATATCCAACTTCTTAGTTTCTATTAAACTTTTTTTCCTGAGTATGGATTACATTTTCTTTCCTTTCTACCATATGTCAGAATTTTTGTTATAAGCCAAACATTTTAGATGACACTCTACTCAAATCTGATTTCCTTCTTAAGGTGTGTGGGCTTTTGTTTTTCTTTGTTTTGTGACTTGCCTGGATTTAAATTCCCATGAGGTATGGCCACTAGTGTCTTTGTTTAGTTTTGTTTTTTGTTGTTGTTTTTTTTTAATCTTTACTTTTGTTTTTTAACCCAACTATCTCAGGGTCACTCCCATGTCTCTATGGCTTAGTGGCCGGTCAATATTTTGGGAAGAGGTTATACTTAAACACATTGATTCCATAAGGCCTAACCCTCCTTGGCAGAAAGACTGTCTCTGTGGAATGCATTCAAAATTCAACTGGTTCTCAACTCTCCCTAGACTTTTGCTTTCTGCTTGCTTCATTTTCATCTTCCTTGTACACGTGCTTATTTTCCCCATCAGTGAGAGAGGCACAAGGATCTTACCCCATCCTGCTATAACTCTTTTATTTCTCAGTTCTCTTCATTAAATGTAGAGCTTCTTGACTTCTTTTCAACCTTGAGATAAGAGAGGAGCAAATTTCTCAATTCATTTCCTCCCTACAGTGTTGCTTTTATTAGTTGTAAACATATTTTTTGAACTTTGTGCCAAATCAAGTCAGCCCCTTCTGGCCATAGGAGTACTGTTTTTCAGAGCCAGCGGCAAAACTGCCACTTGGTAAAACTAACACATCACTTGAACTGGGGAAAAGATATAAGAGCAGTTCCAGAAGAAAAGGCTCTAGCTCCCACTGTCCTTACAGTTTCCAGTAGCTTTTTATGAGTAAGTGCTTCTTCTCAACGTGTTTATTTTTGGTTGACTTCCAGAGCCCTGAAGTGGTTATTTTTGGTGATATTTTGATCTTTTCACCACCATGCCAGAATCTTCACCTCTGGATAATAAATTAAGATTTTGAATGTTTTATGTGAATGTGCTAATTTGTTAGTAGTAGGTAGACAAGTTTTATAGTACTCATCAGAGTCCACAAGGAGTATGTAATTATAAATATTTAAAATTCTGTGATATTTACGCGTATCATGAGTAACACTGCCAGGACTCACTAAGTAGCTGCCAGTAAGAGTAGAACAGAGAGAGCTAGGGTTCCCCTGGAGCAGGCATGTGCACAACAGAGAGAAGAATAAGGAAAACATCAGAGGCATGAGAATTTGAAAGGGAACCCAAACAAACTAATGCCTGTATTTACTATCATTTTTATTTTATTTCATTTTATTTTAAAGATTGTATTTATTTGACAGCGAGAGAGAGAGAGAGAGATCACAAGTAGGCAGAGAGGCAGGCAAAGAGACAGGGAGAAGCAGGCTCCCCACTGAGCACAGATTCCCCATGTGGGGCTCCATCCCAGGACCCTGAGATCATGACCTGAGCCACCCGGGTGCCCCCCCTTTTTTAAATTTTATTAACATAAAATGTATTCTTTGATTCAGGAGTACAAGTCTGTGAATCATCAGTCTTACACAATGAACTTTATGCTATTTAGCAACACAGGACAGCCACCTACCAAACCTACCCTACTTCAGGTAGAGGGCCAAAGTGTCCATAGCTAATGAAAATGCTCCCAAAATGCCTAGCATGCAAAATCTCTCTATTTGATTATTTTCCAGCCAAACGGTAAAGTCCAAATGCTGAAGCATAAGTAGAAGAGGCACAAAATAAATCTGATAAATCTTCCCCAAGGGAGAAAGGGTTAGGCAGATGGACTTAGGCCTTGAAGTCTAAATAGTGTTCAAACACATTGAACACTAAATGGTGTTCAAATCCACCATTTAGAAGTTGTGTAATACTGAGTCATTTAGCTACTGAGTTAAACTCCTTGAGCCTCTATGTTTTTTTCAAAGAAATCTGGGACAATAGTATCTATTTTGTAAGGTCTTTGTGAAGATTAAATGAGTGAATCTGTAGAAGTTGCTCTCTTGGTACCATGTTAAGACTTCAATATGTGCTAACTGTTACTTACCATGTTCTTTTCAGTGGTCTGTACATATTTCTTTAATTGCTAGCTTATTAAAATTTTGGAAAGAAAGAACTATGGCATTCAGGGAAGAGACGTGGAGCATGGGATGGCTCAGACAGTACCCAGAAGTGCCTGCATTCTTTTTTTTTTTTAAGATTTTATTTATTTATTTGACAGACAGAGATCACAAGTAGGCAGAGAGGCAGGCAGAGAGAGAGGAGGAAGCAGGCTCCCCACTGAGCAGAGAGCCTGATGCAGGGCTCCATCCCAGGACGCTAGGATCATGACCTGAGCTGAAGGCAGAGGCTTTAACCCGCTGAGCCACCCAGGCACCCCTGCCTGCATTCTTTATGGAGATATTTCTCTCTAGAAATTCACATGCAAGAAACCATAACCTTTGATATTTGCTCAAATCCTCCTAGACAATGAGAATAGCATTCTGTGACCTATGAATATAGTGCATTTTTGAGACCTCCTTGTCTAAGGACCTCACTGAGAAATAAAGCATTGAACCAACTATTTGGAGGGGGGTTTGTGACAGAGGATATAAAATGAGGGAAAGATGAGACCCACAAATAACACAACTCTTATTCTAGCCAATTATTACAAAATCCCTTCTTATGAATAAATGTGCCTGTGTATGATGAAAAAAATGCACTATTGCTTCCCATATTTTAGAACTGTTATTCTGCCCAAATAGATAATAAAAACAACTCTCATTTTATCTATGTGTGAATGTTTGGTTTGGTGGGGGGATTGGTTTTTTGTTTTTATATTTTTGCTAAAAAATGTGATGGACATTTTACTATTCATTCCCACAATGTGAATAGTTTATTTGAATACATTGTACTCCAAATGTTGTAGTGTTCTTTATTGCCTCTAAAATAGAGCTGTAATTCTCAAAAAAATATATATATATATATTTATTAAGCCTTTAGTTTTTGTTCTTGTCTCCTTCACTAATACTTCTTTATTCTCATGTAATAGGTCAGTGCATGCATAATAAAGCTGCTATCTTTCAAATAAAAAAGGACATTTGCATATTTAATTCTTGGCTTTCATTTCAATGTGGCTTTAGAATCATTAACTTTGATATTGATTTCTTTCTTCTCTTGCATTTAGCTAACTATTTAAAATTAATCTTTCTCATAGTATGACTGAAAACTCCTCTAAGACAAATTCAAAGTATCAGTTGACTTAAACTTATTTTTTACTTTATTTCCTACTCTCATTGGTACTCAGGAAAGTGTTGTAGTGAAATATTTTATTATTTTGGTTGTCAAACATCCAACCTCCTTCACTATTTTATATAAATTCCTATTGCTTATACTATTGGAGGGACAAAATGTATTACCTCCCTCACCAGAAACTGAAGGTGGGTGTTCTTTTGTCTTCTTGCTCCCTGGGAGAAGAGACTTGAACCCTGCTCAGCCAATTAGACATTCTCTCTAAGCCACCTTGTATTGACAGCAAGCCCCAGAGTAATGACTGGACTTTGTCCTCTATTGCCATGGAGTCCATACTGAAAGCAACAGCAAAATCCCAGTCCCATTGTTCTTGCAACGAAACTCGGGAATTTTTAATCTTCCAAGACTCCCATCAATTTAGGTTCTTATAACAACCATCTCCCCTTTATCTCATATACCAGAAATGGATTATGATTTAAAAAATTCTTCAATGATAAAAATATTCTTCTCCAAACCATTATTGTATGTTCAGTCAAAACACTGCCTAATCCATAATGCTACCTCTTAAGTTTTGTGAGTTCATATGCTTATTCACATATATAATTTGTTTCATTGGTTTATTGAGTATCACTGTGATTTGGTATAGATAACATGGGTTTTACTCTTAGGCACATCTGGGCTCAAATTCTGACTTCAACAGTTAATATGCGATCTTGAATAATATGTGATACAAACAACACATTTTGAACTTCACTGTATAAGAAAAAGAGCAAAGAATTCAGGATCAGAAAATGCATTACTAGCTCTTCCTTTAAACAATGTTGTACTCTTGGTAAATAACAAGCTTTGATTCTGTTGACTTCCTCTATAAAGAAAGTGTCATCTAGGATGATTTTCATGGCCATTCCTGGTTCTAAAATTCTATAATTCACATAAAATTCAGTTCCATATGTCAAAACTGTGATTGTATTTTGCTGTCTCTCCCTGTGTGTCATATATGTATGTGCACTAGATATTTTATATAAACTCATGTTCTTTTATTATGTCAGTCCAAGAAAGACATCGCTATGATGGTATTTCACAGAAGAGGACATCTATACAGAGTGATATAAACAGCTTGCATCGCCTATAGACTCTGTATGTCCTGGGTGTACCAACCATTCCTGTGAGAGCATTCCCACTTGCTATTCTGTCCAGAGCTCTTGATGCTCCTTTATAAACTGTCCCTACTTTGTCTTGTCTTTAACTGACTCTTTCAAGTTTTGGGTTAAATTTATTTCTTGGGGAAAACCTGTCTAGATTTCTCCCAACTTCTTCTAACCTGAGTTAAGCTTTCTCAGTGTAGGCACTTTCCTATGCTTTGGTTCTGTGTGGCACTTGTCACAATTCTACCTCAATCATTATTTGTATCCTCACTTAATTAAGTTCCATGAAAACAGAGTCTTGAGCCTAATTGTATCTCTAGCACCTTGCACTGTGCCAAGTCCATAGTGGGTACACAATAGATATTTGCTGAATTAGAAGAAAGAAAATTACTACCAAAATGAAAACCTGAGTGTCTCATTCAACTTAAAACTGTCTCTGCATCACTGTGATGACAGGAGAAAAGGATTTAAGCTTCAGAAACGTATCCCATGCAACCAAGTCTTGCTGATACTTGCCATGATTTTGGATCACAGTCTGTTTCTTGCCCCGATGTCCTGGGAAAAGATATTACGTGTATTGGCCAGCATCTCATGAGGCAGCTGTCTTCACTGTTCTCCCAGTGGTGAGCTCATCCATCTCTTGTTGATTTGCATAGGCCATAACGGCCCTGTTTTGGGTAACTGATGACAACATAACATTTAAGGACACCCTGGGGTTATGAGCCAAGTCTTGGGAGCAATTCCAGACTCTTCACTCCAATTAAAGGAATAACTCTCTCAAGGTAGAATTCACAATCCCCAGGAACTGGTGGATGACATTGGCATTTGACTAGAGTCCATGGATAATGCAAAAATGAAAGCCAGTGTTAATCATCCCTTTATAGGAAAATGAGTCACATTGTCAAGCAAATATAAGGGCATTTGTAAGTAACTTAAAGTGCCAAATAATTTGTAAGCTTTCCAAATCCTTGTAAACAACCATAGGACCTAATATTGTGTAAGTACTCAGTCAATATTCCTGAATTGTAGATTGACTGAAATAGCTATGCTTAAGAGAGCTTTTTCCCTACTGTGCATCCCTATCGATAGTAAAGTCCTAGAGAAAGAATATTTATTTAATTCCAAATATTGAATGAGATGATAGATGTGATTATAAAAGAAACAATGTCCAAAATATATAAAAGGGTGGTTAAAGAGTGCTGAAAACGTCTAATCTTCAAGAATAAAACTAAGTACTTCCAGGTGACTAGAATGATGATGGCAAAGTGTACACAGTATATCTGTGCTCATCCATCCATTAAAAATGTGATCCTGATTTGTCTCATACTTGGGATGGCTCGAAAGTTCACTCTTGGGGCTCCATCTGTCTTCCACTCAAATATGAAACAATGATAGCACAAATGGAAACAGACAGTCACAAAACTACATCCACACTCAAACATAAGAGGAACTTTAGTGATGCAGGACTGCAGAGCCAAAGTGGAAGCCATGGTTGGCTCCAGGTTCAGCCTATACTGGATGATGGACTGAAGGTATACCCGTAACAGGGAAGGACAGGTCAGATCTCACCTTCTTCTGCTGGTGATGAATTCAGTCAGAAGAAGAACCTGAGTCTGGCCACCATCTGTGATATTACCAACATGACTTTTTGGCTCTCTAGTTTGGGTTGACACCACATTCTTCCCCTCAATGTTGATGTCTGTCTAACAGACTTCTTTGTTCTTTTGTTCTCATCACTTATCTTCCTCTCACTCACTCACTCTCCTTCTCATACCTATCTCTCCTTTATCTTCCTGACAAATTTCCCACATTTGCTAAGAACTAAATATACCCCATTATTTGACTCAGAAAAATTGGAATTAGTAGAAATAAAGGCCACAAAAGAGAATATCAGAATTGATGAATAAAAATTCATTTTGATCAATGAATCAAATTTTTATTAGCAATTTAATTAGGAAATCATTTGTACTAATGAAAATATTTTCAGTGAGATATAAATAAATGGAAATTTTTTAATTGTGATGAATAGAAAATTGACCAATGAAATCAAATAGACTAACAGACTCTTTGTAAATAACATTTATTGGAATTCATATTATTTAGTAAAAATGTTTTGTTCAAGACTCTTAAGGTTAAACATTCTCACCTTGAAATATCATGAAAAAACATCATCATTCTGGAATCCCAGGGAATTATTCAAAACTGATTTTATAAGTTAAACTAGAGGGACGCCTGGGTGGCTCAGTGGGTTAAGCCTCTGCCTTCGGCTCAGGTCATGATCCCAGGGTCCTAGGATCGAGCCCCTCATCAGATTCTCTGCTCAGGGGGGAGCCTGCTTCCTCCTCTCTCTCTGCCTGCCTCTCTGCCTACTTGTGATCTCTGTCTGTCAAATAAATAAATAAATAAATAATCTTAAGAAAAAAAAAAGTTGGGGCGCCTGGGTGGCTCAGTGGGTTAAAGCCTCTGCCTTCGGCTCGGGTCATGATGCACAATGCACAATGGTGTGCATTGGCTATAGGGTGTGGTTGGGGGTACGGGGGTAGATAAGAAGAGCCTCATAAGGGGAGGGGTGGATGGACACTCCAAAGGAGGAAAACACCAAAATATATTCATTTCCAGCAAGGCTATTCTTTTTCTCTGAAGTATAAAAGAAGATGTTTAGGGCGTGGATTGGGGAAAAAGAACTGGTATTTTTCTCCGGATAAATCTGCTTCTTTTTCTCCCAAGAACCAGCATAGCACCTACTCAGTGGTTTCCTAGGTGGGAGTAACATTAGGAGATTTTCTTCCTCAGTTGGAAAATTTTTGCTCTTTGTAACCGATCTGAGAAGAATCCAGACCCTCAGGCATGTGTTGGGACCTGGTGCTGGCTTGGTTGAATCACATACCTCAGATTCTCCCAGGGGAATTCTAATGCCAGCATGAACAACTGTGCACCTTCACATAATTGGAACATTCTCACTTTCTTGGCTAGGAATGAATATTTCCAGAAAACAAAAACAAAAACAAGATGACTGTGGTCTGATAAAAAATACATTGTCCAAATGGGGAGGAAGTTACAAGAGAAACTTTTTTCTTTCTATGATAAGTTACTGTATCTTTTACAGAAAATTTTAGTTGACTCTGTGGTAATCCAGGTTTGAAAACCCTACTGCAAAATCCCACATGTTTATGATTTCCTTGAAGATCAGGCTGTGTTCGAGTCTCACACCACTGAACTGTGAACATCTTTTTTTTTTTTTTTGGTACACAGGAAAATTTAACTCCAGAGTGAACATATCTTATAAAAGGTTTTCAATATAGAAGTTGTTACTTAAGTGAGGGCATCTCAGGATGTCCAGATTCTCTCTTAAAGCAGCAGTTGGAGGAATATTAAATTAACTGGAGTAGGAAGTGTGTTGATGAGTCTCTGAATGAACCTTCCAGAGAAAGTTAGTGGGTATCTTCAGGTGCTTGGATTACTGGCTCACAGACACAGTATTCAGTATAGAAGCACAGATTTCTTTTGTTGAACATACTTTAAAGAGAATCAAAGACCACATCCTTGTTATTTTTGCATCTCCTACAAATAGAAATTCTCACGATTCTAAGCACATTATGGGTTCCCAGTGTCTCTTACATGGCTCAATGCTTATCAATCAGGACTGCATCTGGTTGCAAGAAACAGAACACCTGACAACATGTGGTATAACCAAGTTGCAGGTTTACTTTTTCCTCAGAAGGAAAAAAGATCAGAAAGAGGCTGTTGAGGGCTGATGTGGTGGTTCCATGATGTCATCATGCAATCTAGATGCCTTCTATTTTGTTTTCCTGCCCCATCCCGCCTTAGCATTTGGTCTTCAGCTTTATGCTCTCCAGATGGCAACAACAATGCCAAGTATTATGTCCATGTTTCAGGTGGGAAGAAAAGTAAAAACAAAGAGCAAAGGTGAAAAGGATACATGTCAGCTGAGTCTGTCTCTCTTTATCTGTAATGTAGTAGCATTGGGCCTCCTGAAGGCCCTAACCAATATCTCCACTTATATTTTCCTTGCCAGAATGAGGGCTTCTGACCAAACCTAACTGCAAGAGGGCATGTGGGAAAATCAAGATTTTTTTTTCACACATATTGCCTTCTCCCAGATAGAATTGATTAAGAAAGAAGGGCGGGATGGATCTAGGAGAGGCAATTAGTAATAGCTATTATAGAGACACAGAACTGTCCAGCTACAGGTGACTGATAAGTGGGTAGAGTTTGGGAAGAAAATGCTTGGCATGGCAGAGAAGACCCTTCATCATCTGGTCTCAGGAGCTCAAAGGTACCCTCTTTTCAGCCAAGAAGTCATGTGTGTGATTATTGTCATATATGCTTCCTTGCACCAGAATCACCTATTTTTCCTCATTCACCTATAAAATTATTTGTCTGCAAGGCTCAGTCCAGGTGGAAGCTTTATCCCGCTCCACAAAAATGGTCTGTTGATCTCTTACTAGAAAGTGAACTCAGTGGGGACAATAGCTGGCTGTTATTTGCCTTTGTATTTTTAACTAGACCAGTGCCTTGATTGCTTACTTAGTTTATATTCCCCCAACTGAAATGCAGATAGTACATATTTCTGCTGAAGGTGCCTGACTAAGTGGTCAGCTCACATAATTTATTAGGTTGAGAACACTTAGAAGATAGACTCAAATCTTTCTCATTTGTTTTGGAACTATTCAAATATATGCATGAATGGTAACGTTATAGGCCACCTGGCAAAGATCACAAAATCAAATATTTAGGGGGCATGAAAGGTTAGCAAGTGTACAGAAGAACAAGTCCTTAGTTTACAAGTAGGGGGTGACGTGATGGACCAGTGGATATATACCACACTTAAATATATTCAAATACAACAATATTTAACCTCCACACTGACCAAACAAAACTCATCTGTAGGCCAACAGTTGGCAATATCTGGCAAAAAAAAAAAAAAAAAAAAATACTACCATAAAAATGTTAGCCCAAAATTATGTAAAAAGAGATCCTACGAATCTCATCTATATTTATAGACAATCTCAGAAACCATCTATTAAAAAGGGCTTCCTTTTCCTTAATGTAGAATTCTGGTGAACTCTCCAGGAATAATTATTAGTATATCATAATTATCAGTATATTATTAGTATGTCATAAACCTAGGTCATTGAATTATTTTATCTAGTATAGAAAATCACTGGGGATAAGACAGCTGAATTTTGGAAAACATTTGTCAAACAACTTGACATATGGTATAATAATAGCAGCTCAAGAACTTTTATTGAATACATGACCAAATGAAGTGATAACTCTAATATTTTGAAAATCAGGGTCAGTGATATCCCTTAAATATTTATTTACCTGCTGGTTGCATGTAATGAGTAAATAAATTAATTAATGATTTTTATTTGTTTATTTAAGCCCATAATTAGTTATATGCTAATTAACCTTACATAAAGTTATGGTACCTGTGATACTTGAAACTGTGTCTTCACCTCCCCTGCAGACTCGGGGTTGGCGGTGACTGTGCTTTCCTGGTCCCTTGACTTTGGACTATGCTTTCTGATTGGTTGGTTGATGGCAAGAAGGCAAAGATCACAATATGTCAGTTCTGAGCTTAAGCCTTAAAAACCTCGTGTGCTTTCACTCCCTTTTTCCCATCTCTCATGCCTGGAGGGAGAAAATATATATACAGATTTGGTCAGTTTAAGAAAAGCATCTCTTTTCTTCTTTTAATTTAGATTTTAATGAAACTCTAGCCACATTAAAAATAAAGATCTTTACATAAATGTTGAAACTGGAACCCTATTAACAAGTTAATAATACTTTTAATACATTTTGTTTCCTATTGAAATTTCTTATGAGGCTTTTTCTATGAGCTTCTTATTTGACAAGCAAGATTTATGAAAAATAATTTTAGAGAATATAGGAAAAATTAATGAGTTTAATTCATTCTACATTTTTCATGCTAAAAATACCAATGTCCTTTAAATATTCTATACCCTTGCAAAGAAAAAAAGATATTAATTCCTCTATTACATAAAAGATATTTTCCCATTGACCACTCTGATTCAGAAAATAATTTATGAGGCAAATGGAATTAGTATTCTATGAGATGAATTCAGTACAAAGCATTGTTCATAGGTTATTTTATTCCATTCCTTACTGTAAATTACTGAGTAAGCATTGTTACTCTTATTTAGAAATGAGAAAATTGAGTCCCAGTGAGTTTAACTTAGTTTCCTTAAATCTCTCAGTTAAAAAACACACAGGTGAGATTTGTAACCAGGGCTATATGGCAGCAATGAGTTTTTGCTCATTGAGCTGTACTACATCATAATGTCAGAAAATAAATAGGTATACAAAGATAATTAAATACTAAAATAAGTTTTGGGGAAGAAAACCAGGTTAAGAATGAAAACTTCTGGGGTACTTGGGAGCCTCAGTCCGTTAAGCCTCTTCTTTCAGTTCAGGTCATGATCCCAGGGTCCTGGGATAGAGCCCCACATCACTTAGCAGGGAGTCTGCTTCTCCTTCTCCTTCTACCCCTCTTTCCCACTCATGGTCTCTCTCTCTCTCAAATAAATAAAAAATAAAATCTTGAAAAATATACCGAAAACTTATGAGATTTACTTCCACATTCAGAAGTCAAAAGGGAGAAGAAGTCATTAATATTTGGGGCCTGACCTACAAGAAAGACACCAGTCCCAGAAGTTTATAATGATGGAATTCACATTCTACATTCCCAGAAGTTGACAAAGATAAACTTTGAGCTATAATGTCGTGTCTCATGGTGTAGGAGGAAAGATGATTCTAAGAGATGCAAAGATATATTCTTAATAATGTTGAGTCACCAGTTGAAGAAAATATGCCCTTGTACAATTTTTTTTTAAATATAACACACAGAAGAGAAAATGAAAAAATTTTAGGAGTACAACTTCATGAATCTTCCAGTGTGATCATCAGCTAAGTCAAAACTAAGATCATCACCACCACCTGGTAAACACCAACTTATGTTCTTTTCCTTTCTTCAAAATCAGCCATTACTATGACTTCTGAAACCACAGGTAAAGCATCATGTTTTCGAGCTTCATTTAGATTGAATTATAGAGTATGTATTAGTGTCTGGCTGCCTTCACACAATATTATTTTTTTTTCTTCACACAATATTATAATTATGAGATTAATCCAGGTAGTTTTCTGTAGCTATTCATTCTTTTTGCTGTATAGTATTCTACTGTGTAAGAAAAGAATATATTTATCCAGTCTATTGCTGATGGCCATTCTTTTCACATTATTGGCTATTATAAATAGTATTATCATTAAAATTGTAATGCATGTCTTTTGGTGCATATACATGATCATGTCTGTTGCATAGGATTAAGAGTGGAATTCCTGGGGAAAAGGTAAATATTTGTTCAACTTCATTGGATAATAGAAAGCAGTTCTTCCAAATATTTATAATATCTGAACTGCCATAGGATAGGGAAGTTCCATTTGGACCATATCTTTGCCAAATTTTGCTATTTTAATTTTTAGTTTTAATAAAATTGGTATATAAACCATAATGGTTTTTATTTGACTATCTCTGCACTTTTTTATGTGTTCACTAGCCATTTGGATAATGACCTTTTTGAAGTGTCTTTTCATGTCACTCAAACATTTTTTTAAATTGTTTCTTTTTTCTTTTTTACTTGCTTATAGATTTGTAGAAGTTTTTATATATTCTGAATACACATATATATTCTGGATATAATCATTTTATCAGTTATGTTAGTTGAAAATGTTTGCTCCTTGTCTGTGCATTGTATATTCACTGTCTTTCTCAAGTCTATCTTTTACTTCATGGCTGGTGTTCATTATGTCCTACTGAAGCAATCATTCCCACCCCCATACTATGGAGATATTGTTGTGTATTAACTGCTGGAAGCTATATTGCTTTATCTTTAGAATTTAAATCAAACAACAGTCATGGAATGACTTCTTTATTGGGATGAAGTATATATCTGCTGTGGTTATTCACTTACCCCACGACCTTTAACTTGTAAGTCTATCCTATCCCTCATTGCTCTGCAGTGAAATCTTTGGCAAAAATCAAGCATCTAGTAACTCTTTACTTCATTCCATTCATCTGTTTGGTCACCCTTGTCCTGATACTACACTCTCTTAAATATTATATATATATGTATTTTTTAAATATTATATTTTTAGTGTCATCCTTGATGTCCAAGGAAGAAAGTTCTCCCATCTTTTTTTGTCAAGTTTTTAATTCTATTTTTAGTCCTTTGCATTTCACTTTAAATTTGAAAGCAATTTGTAAATTTTAAATTTTAATTTGGAGAGAACTGGCATCCTTACATGGTTGGTTTCTCTATTCCATTACTATGAAGTACATGTGTTAAGTTTTTTATCTATTATTTTTTTAATTTCTCTCAATAATGTTTTATAGTTTTTATATTGAGCTCTTGTACATATTTTATTCTGGGTATCTGGATTTATTATACTATTTTAAGTGATACTTTTCAAGTAGAATTCTGATTGTTGGTGGTATTTAGTTATACATCTGAGTTTTATACATTAATATTACATTCCACAAATTTGACAAGTTCACCTACTAGTGTTAATGGTTTATGTTGGTCCTTTGGAATTTTTTCATATGCAAATAACAGAAGTTTAGTTGTTTTTTTTCCAGCCCTTATATACTTTGTTTTTCTTCCATTTTTGCAATTTCTAAATTTATTGAACTGGCAGTGAGATTCAGTAAATTATTGAGTTCAAGTGTTACAGTGAAAGTATTTCTCTCATTTTCTATCTCAACACTTTACCAAGGGATATGATGGGTATTATGGGGTTTTTTAGTTTAAAGAGAGCTCTATATGAATAACTATCTGAGATTTTTTTTAATCTTTTTTTTTTTAAAGATTTTATTTATTTGACAGAGAGAGAGAGAGAGAGAGATCACAAGTAGGCAGAGAGGCAGGCAAGGGGTGGGGGAAGCAGGCTCCATGCTGAGCAGAGAGCCAGATATGGGGCTGGATCCCAGGACCCTGAGATCATGACCTGAGCCGAAGGCAGAGGCTTTAACCCACTGAGCCACCCAGACGCCCCAATTTTTTTTTTAATCTTAAAGAGATGTCAAGTTCTTTGAAATGGTTTGCCTAATCCCTTGAGATGACCATGTGATTTTTCTTCCTTCTTCAATTATTGTGGTGGATTACATTGATTATATTTTCAGATGTTAATTTTGCAAGCCTGAGGTAAACTAAAGTTAACTGATGTCGTTACCTTTTTTGTATATCACTTGGATTCTGTTTGCTAACATTTGAGGTAAAAAAAAAATTGCACTTATGGTAATAAATGAGAGTAATTTATGTTTTCCCTTTCTATAATGTCCTTCATCACAGATATATGATATATATTTTTATAGTTATATATATCATATACACATTATGATATATATTATACCATTATTATTTTATATATTTTATATATATGTACAGACATATATATGCACATATATACATATATGCACATATATGTGTATATATATACCATTATTATTTTATATATTTTATATATATGTACAGACACATATATATGCACATATATACATATATGCATATATATATATATATATATACACACACACAAACTTTTATCAGTGATATTCTAGATCTATAAAATGACCTAATGTCCCCTTTGTGTGAAGGAAGACTTTGTGTAATATTCTTAGGCTTCCCTCTCTTGATGTTAGAATTTACCACAGAAATTATCTGTGACTGATGTTCTGTTTGCTTCATTTTGTTTTTGCTTTGAATTTTATAAGTTTCTTAAATTGTGGGTTCCAAACAGCCACTAGATATTAAGTAATAAGATTTCAATTTCTTGAGTGTCTGGGTGGCTCTGTCAGTTAAGAATCTGACTCTTGATTTTGGTTCATGTCATGATCTCAGGGTTGTGAGATCAAGCCTTGAGTCAGACTCCATGCTGGAAGTGGAACCTGCTTAAGATTCTCTTGCCCTCTCCCTTTACTCTTCCCCTTTCTAAAAAGAAATGTTTAAAGATTTCAATTCCTTTTGTGTCAAATTTGATGTTAGTTTTAAGAAATTAAGAAAACTTATAAGAAATTGTACATTAGTCAACATTTTCAAGTTTATTGATATACAAGTTGTTCATAGTATAACATTAACTTCTGAATGTTTTGAGATCTGTTTCAATATGTCATTTTTTATCCTTCATATTTACTGTTTGTACCTTCTCTCTCACACTCTTACTCTATTTCTCAGTTCTTGGTACCAGCAGTTTATCAACCTCTTATTTTATTTTTGCAAAATTTTATTTATTTATTTGGAAGAGGGAGAGAGAGTATGAACATGGGGAGGAGCAAAGGAAGAGGGATAATCAGACTCCCCTCTGAGCATAGAGCCCAATGTGGGGTTTGATCCTGGACCCCGAGGTCATGACCTGAGCCAAAGTCAGAGGCTTAACCAACTGAGCCACCAGGGTGCCCCTAACCTCTTTTTTAAAGAGTCAGTTTGGGGTCTATATGGATGGGTCCATGATAGATTTCTACTTTATCAGTTCCTTCTTATTAATATTATTTATCTCCTTTTACTTTCTTTTGATTTAATTTTCTCTTCTTTTTCTTCAACATTCTTAAAGAGATACTTAGATTATGATTGTTCAATCAATCTGATTTCTAATAAGCATCTAAGTATAGCAGTTTCCCTATATGACTGGTTGATCTATATTCCACAAATTTTTATATGTCATAGTTTCATAATCATTCATTTCAAAATTTTATTTCTTTAGGATTCTCCTATGATCTATGGGTTTTTTAAAATGTATTTCTTAATTTCAAAATATAAGGGCATTAACTAGTTATCTTTTACTTACAGACTTCTAGCTTAATTTCAATGGAGAGAACATAATTTAATGTCTTTTACTTTTTTTAATTTTACTGTGGCTTACTTAATGGATTAACCAATGATCAATTTTGTCATGAATTTTGTGACTATTCCATCTGTACTTCAAACACCTGGGCTATTTCCCCAGTTGTTGGATGCACGATCCCAGCTGAGCCTGGCTGAGCATAAGCCTTTTCTGCTCGACCGTGAGTCTGCTTCTCCCTCTCCCTCTGTTGCTCTCCCTGTTTGTATGAGCTCTCTCTCTCTTTGTGTCAAATAAACAAAATCTTTAAAAATATATGGTTAGTCCGGTAATGGGTATTAAAGAGGGCATGTATTTCAAGGAGCATTGGGCATTAAACACAAACAATTAATCATGGAACACCACATCAAAAACTAACAGAGTACTCTATGGTGACTAACATAACATAAATATATACGTGTGTGAGTGTGTGCATGTGTGTAGATTAGATCAGGTTTTATTTGTTGTTATGTATATCTTCTATGCCTTTAATAATTTCTTTTTGTCAGCTAGTTCTATGAACTTTTGGTGAAAGCATATGAAATGTTCTTAGCATGGGTGAGAATTTGTCCACTTTCCCTTTGATTTCTGTCCTCTTCTGTTTTATGTGATTTAGAGGTATATTCTTGGATACATGGCAATTCAATTCATTATGATCATGTCTGTCTTTTGGATTGACACAGCTCATTGAGAAATATCCCTCTTGGTCTCTAGTCATGCTATGTGAGCTGCTTTACTCACAGAATTGATGCAAGGTAATCCCTTCCATAGAGCCTCTATCCTTCTCAGAATCCCCAGCGACACTAGAAAATCCCCAGAGCTTATTTATACCAACTTTTAAAAAAATTTATATATATGTATGTATATAAAATTTGTCAGAGAGAGAGGTCAAGAATACAAACAGGGAGAGTGACAAACAGAGGGAGAAGCAGGCTCTTTGCTGAGCCCAAGGAACCTGATGTGCCACTCGATCCTAGGACCCTGAGATCATGACCTGAGCCTAAGGCAACCGCTCAACCATCTGAGCCACCCAGGCATCCCTTATCTCAAGTTTCTGTAACTATCCTGTGGGATTATATGAATGGAGGGATATGTACTAAAGAGTGAAACAGAAATATGCATGATAGGGTCTACCTAGGCTCTTCTGCACAGGTTAGGAGTTTTCTTGCTGTAATCTTCATATTTTAAGTAGCATTGATACTCTAGGTCTATGGGTCTTTTCACTTGGAATCCTCACTGGTATATCACTCCACCTTCTTTCTAATTATACTAATTATACTATGTATCTAGGATGAAGAGGACTTGACTTGATAAGATAATGTCTCAAGATTCCTGATTTCCCAGTCTCTATTCTCCTTTTAAGACATGGTCAGGATGTGAGGGTAAAGAATGACTGTGTTACCTGAATTCACTCTACTAATGTTTTTCATTTTTGCAAGCTGCTAGATCCCCTCCCCTTTTGAAACATAGATATTGAATTCTCTACTTAGTTTATGTTACAATATCTCCCAAATTATTTGTTATGGTAGCAGTAAATGCAATCTTCACCTTAATTTTTCCACTTACTCTGGCTAGCCATCTCTTTTATCATATTATATCATCAATATTTATAACAGGATCCCAACTTGTGGTTACCTTCTGTTCATTTGAGGATTCAACCTTGTCTGTGTATAGGGAAGAGGAGGACTTATAGAGTGAGTCTTTACAGTTCTAGTTCCATGATAAAACATGAAACTTCTGAAAGAAAAAAAAACCCACCATGAGGGAACAAGAAATCACGTTTACTAGTGTGGTCGAAGGACTATGGGCCTGCATCAGAGTGAATGTAGCAACATTTAGTTATTCCACTGACCTTCTAACCCAGACCCCAGAACATATGCCTGAGATTAAGACTAATCAGTAAAGAATGAAATATAAAAAGGACTGTTTCACAAAGAACTTGCACCAAAATCTTCTGCAGGGATGACTTACTAAACCAGCAGTATTAGGAAGAGATGCTTCCACACATCTGCATGTTTGATATTGGGAAAGCAGAGCTTTGCTCCAGAAATGGGTGAGCACCCGAGATGACTGTGGTGGCACTTAGCTGGCAACCAGGATGGTGACAATTTTGTGGGTATTCACTCCATCACAGTCACATTAGGTATTGTAGCTATGGGAGATGTCACCACAATAAGCCAGAACAGGAGATGGGATAAAGAGTCTTGTCACCAAGATGTATGGCCATTGGTGCATCTGGGAGACATGACTTGGGGAATTCTTAGCACTCACTGGGAGAATTTAAAAGGAATGAAGTTTCTTCAGGGCTGATCCAGAAAAACATAATTTTATATTTATACCATACATTTTATTACATTACACTTAAATATATTCATTATGAATGTGTATATATTATAAATGTATTATATATGCATGTATATTACATATACACCATAGACAGATAAGGTAGATATAGATATTATGTATATACACACATTGTAGATAACCTCTTCCTCAACACACATACAGACACTTATATACATACTAGGCTGGAGCCAGTGGGTAAGTAGTTATGTATGCTTTAAACACTGGGAAATCCAGGATAAGGGGACTAGCAGCTTGCAAAAATTAAGATAAATGTTTTCTCCAAATAGTTTAAGAACTTATGCTTTCATATTAGTATGTCAATGATGTAAAAAATCTGAATTTTCCTTAAAAAAATATTGACTTTCATCACATGATACCAATGATTAAATGATAAATTTTTAAAATCGCCTCCATGTTCATTTTATTTCTGGCTTTTTAAAAACAGGTTTTAAAATTGAATAAAAGTATAATAAAATGAATTCATTTCTTTCCACCATTTGCCCCAGTATCTTAGAATATGAGACCATTGGAATTATAATTATCACCCATCTACTGACAGGTTCGATTTAGAAATGTAATTACTGTATTGATCAAACACCACCTGGCTTATTAGACAGATAGAGGTGCTAGGGGAGAATGTAGGTATTTAATTTTGATTTTTCCATTGCAAATATTTTAGCATTCAATATGGGTTTTTCATATAAAAAGGAATATTGGAAGTAAGGAAAACAGTTTTATCAGAAGGAAGGGTTATTTTTTCATCCTAATCTACTTTTCCTGTTGTCTTCAAAGCTGCACAAATTGATCATTAGTAGGACAAGCCAATTAGAGTGTAGGTGCTAAGAGCAGAAACATTGGGCTAATCATTCATGGTGATTAGGTTTCACATCTTTAAATCTTTATCTCAAAACACATTTTTTCCTTAATTTCTCCAAGGGGGAAAAAAAAGATTATTATCATCTATTATAGAATGAAAGTCTTGATGGGCTGCTCAAAAAATTAAAGGAGTCAAACTATTTTCACAAAAAGAAAGCACAGCAGTAGTAGAACCATCACCAACCCTTCTCATTTTTAAATTTGATTTCCAAGACACTGCAAGCTAAACCATTTGCCCAAATATGAAACAACCACAGACAATAAAACTCACACAGTACTCTACAGCATCAATATCAGTCACTTTCTGAGACATGCTCCCAGGGTTCCTACAAAATGAATGACCCAAAATTGTTTAGAAGGGGGCAAGGTTTCAAAAGGATACCTGGAAAAGAGCTTAGTGATAGATGCTAGCCTGTACTTTGCTGACTGAAAATCAGAGATATGATTTTAAATTATGGGAAGTCCCTTAAATTGTGCTGGAAATGGTGCCGGCGCATACCTGAGAATTCCGTGCACAGCCGTCAGAGTTCTGGGGGAAAACCTAGGGAGTCTCCACCCGCATGATGGCAAGAAATGAGAGATGCTGACTCACCATCACTTTAACACACTCTAGAACTGGTCATGTGCTTTGCACCTGCTGTTTACACATTACTTGAGAAAAAAATACCTTTCACTCCCTAAAGACAATGACATTTGGGGTTTATTGTTAAAGTAGCAAGCATAATCTGAAATAGTGCACCATCATATATAAATAAATTATAATATAAGTATTTTATGAATGCTGGAACACTGAAAAGAAATAAAATAAAATAAAATAAAATGAAAAAATAAATAATATGAGTATTCTACTATTGTGGAATACTAAGTGGTTTTCAAATTGTAGTATACACAGAGCTGTACTTCTATGCAGAGATCAATCTTTGTGCATACAGGTATCTTCAAGACATGTTACTAGAAACTGCATTGATTCAATGAATAAACATTTTAAGTTGCTTGTTACTTGTTACTTGACTTCAAAAAGTCCTCAAACAATGTAAACTTCAACAAGTTGTGTATAAGAATGTCCGGTTTACTGAACACTCAATCTTACCCAATCTTTGCCAAACTCATAAGAGAAAAACAATGTTTTCATTTCTTAGATCATACCACAAGTTATATCTTTTTCTGTTCTTCCTTTCCCATTATAACTGTGTGTTTCCCCACTTAAGCTGACATATAAGACCAGTATCTTTACCCTGCATACCCTGAACCAAACTGAAACAAGGCTGCCAGGAGATCAATATACTCAGATTCATAAATTTGAGTTTTGGAGTTGATTTTGCTGTTTTAGATTTAGCACGCCAGTGTGAACCTTGGCATCTTTTTGCCATAGACTATTCTTACTATTCCTGAGGGGTATCTCTGAACTTGGGCCAAAGTTCTTAATCTCTACTCTAGATCATCTGCTGGGATAGAATTCCTCTCCTGAACTGCCTGGCCACTTCAATGATACTGCCTCTTGCATTACCACAAGTCTTGTCACTACTTGGAGACAGCCGATGCTTTTAGATTCATTCATTTATTCACTCATGTTTATGAAGTGTCTCCTATGGTCAGCCACTTGAGAAGCATTGGTGCTACTGTAGTAACCAAAAGGGCAAGGTCCCTTCCCTCCTAAAGCTTAGAGTCTAGTGTAGGTGAAAGGAGAGGAGAAAAGAAATGTCAGGAGGAACATAGTAAACAAGAAAACACATCAGTAAATATCTAATTCTCAAAGACAGAAACCAGTCAAGTAGGGGGATTGATTTTGTTCAGGTTATTTTAATAGAGAAAGTGTTTCAGATCCAAAGACTGGAAGGGTCTCAGCAAGGTGGTTTTGCCTCAAGAAGGGAAAACAAGCTTCCCATGGGGTGGTGCCCAGTGGGGCTCTTCAGTAAGCATGGAAAGTTGCCCTCAGAGAACATATTTTTCTCTGTGGAAAGTGAGTTTCCGGGTAATTAGTTCAGAATGAACAGTTCTAATCTTAGCTAATCAATCATGACAAACAGTTCTCATCTTAGCTCATCAATCAGGAGACAAAGAACAGGAAGTTGGGCTCTGCCTAGCCTTATCAGCAGACTCAGGCAAAAGGGGAAGAAAGGTCTATATTTAGCTTTGTCATGGTTTAGCATTGTGGAAAAAACCTATTAAGGCAAAGATGGGCTTTCGAGAGAGGAAGTGGCGGAGTTTAGTAACAGTTGGGAAAGGCTGTCAGAGGTTGGGCAGTTGAAGAGAGGCTGATTGAAAAAGCATTCCCACACAGGAATGGCATGGTCAGATCCCTAGAGTAGAGACAGCATGGAAGAAACAAGAACATTTAAAAGGCCAGTGTAGCTAGAGTGAATAAAAAGGAAGAAGACAAGAGATGTCATCAGGGGCCAGATCAGGCAGGACAGGGTATTAAGTCTTGATTAATAGATTCTGAGTGCACTGAGAAGTTACTGGACAATACCAAGGAGGGAACTCTGCTGTCGGTGATGTTGGAAAGGATTGCTCTAGTTGCCATATGGAAAATGAATCAGTCTGCAGGGGACGCGTGGCAAAGGAGGAGAATCGGAGATGAAACTTCTGTAGTGATCCAGATGAAAAATGACAAGAGCCTGGACTCTGCTGGAACCCATGGACTGCCGAAGGCCTCACAGTTTTATTCTCACCGATATTATCCTCATACTTCACACCTCTCTGAAACACGGAGTTTTGAAGGCTGACCATCCCCTTAAGGGCCTGGCAAACCTGTGAGCCAATCCCTAAGGTGACGTCACCCAGCCTCAAGGTCTTTCCTTCTACATCAGCCAATTGTAGAGGTTGCAATGGGGCTCAGAGTCACACCAGACTTTGTTATGACCACCATGTCCTGATTTCCAGTCACACGTCATTTCAGACTTGGACTATTGTGCTGGTCTTCATAAAATCCTTCTCACAGCCCCTGAAATAGTCATTGTGTAAATCGCCATATTTTTTTTGTTATCACTATTCTTTTCCTTTTAAGACTTTATTTATTTATTTGACAGACAGAGATCACAAGTAGACAGAGAGGCAGGCAGAGAGGGACGGGGGAAGCAGGCTCCCTGCTGAGTAGAAAGCCCAATGCGGGGCTGGATCCCAGGACCCTCGGATCATGACCCAAGCCGAAGGCAGAGGCTCCAACCCACTGAGCCACCCAGGTGCCCTGTTGTTATCACTATTCTTGACTCAAATAGCCTCACCATCCCTTTATTAGACATGGAGTCAAAATCAAAGTCCTTAAAAATCTGTTCAGGAAAGCCAACCTACCTTCTTATCACTCTTTTTTTTTTAAGATTTTATTTATTTATTTGACAGACAAAGATCACAAGTAGACAGAGAGGCAGGCAGAGAGAGAGGATAATGGAGGATCCCTGCTGAGCAGAGAGCCCAATGTGGGGCTCGATCCCAGGACCCCGGGATCATGACCTGAGCCAAAGGCAGAGGCTTAAACCCTTTGAGCCACCTAGGTGCCCCATCACTCATCTTTTTTACCAGCTTCTAGATCAACAGAGTAGTCTACCTATTCACCCCTGAATACTTCTACTTCAGTGTTGCTAGGGATCAAATGTGTGCCCTCAAAATTCCCATGTTGAAAATCTAGTAACCAGTGTAATGTTATTGGGAGGTGGGGCTTTGGGGAAATAAATAGGATATGAAGGCAGAGCCCCTGTGAATGGAATTAGTGATTAGTGTACTTATAAGAAGTGGTAGGAGAACCTTACCCTCTAGTCTCTACCATGTGAGGATACAATGGGAGGATAGCCATCTACAAGCCAGGAAGTGGGTTCTCACATGACATCAGGCACCGTGATCTTCTGTTTCCCAGATCCAGAGCTGTGAGAAATAAATGTCTGTTGTTTAAGCTCCCCAGTCTATAGTAACTTGTCAGAGCAGCCTAAACAGCCTAAAACAGGTATTGTTTTTTTTTTCAATAGTACTAATATATACATTCAAGTAACTTAAAAAATATTTTTCTACTGATAAATTTCTTCTCTTTCTCTTCATTTTAAGAAGAGACTTAGCGCTTCTTTGTCTGTAAGAAAGAAATAGTATCTTGTTAGGGGGAAGTACAGAGTTATTTTTGTCACCATACGGAAGCTGAAATCTGTGTAGAGAGATCAGAAAGAATGTCAAGTGGTTGAAAGTGTGGAATGTGCTCATATTAAATATTTTTCTCTCAGCTTCGAGCTCAGTCTTGTACGACTGGGGATGAAACTCTACAAACCTCATTTCTGGGTTGTCACCAGGTCCCTGGTAGACACAATCAGGAGGGGCTCTTGGGGGTGACAGGAAGACTGGAGGATGGAGAAAAAAAGAAGTTGGAACTTTCTGCTTGTTCCCTCTCCTTGTCATTCCTCACTCTTATGGAGTGTATTGGTTGGGGGCTCCTATTGGCAATTTTCTCCACACCCCAAACCAGCCTCACAATGCCTGAGAGACCGCCAGCTGGCACGCCCTCATCAGGCTCAGGATCCCAGATGTGCAGGGCTACTGGGCTGATAGCCAAACCTTCCAGAGTCCTGCCGGCACTTACTGTCTCTGTGGTAACTCGGTGTCCTCTTTGAACATTTTCACTTCTCTAACAACTGGTTACCAAATCCTTGTATTCAATTAGCTCCATTAACAATATCTGATGCAGTTTCATTCTTAACCACGCCGAGAGGATACCATAAGGAGGTTTCATGACAAGGCTTGAAATCTAATCCTGTCCATTGAAAGTGAGCAGCAGAATTAATTTATGGCTAACATGGATGAGGCTAACTAGTTGTCCAATGTAATCATTTTAAGCAGCTTTATTGCTCTTTGTTATTGGGCAATTCATTTAAACTTTAGTGTGGGGATTTTGCGGGGGAGGGCAGGGGATATGATTATATCTCTCCCGTTCAGTCGTTGGTGAGTCTGAACCAGTGAACAGTCCAAGAAACACGACCTCAAACCAGAAGGACGTCTATTCAAACCACACCTCCTCTACTTACCAAATCTGTGAACCTTGCTTAAATGACAGCCTTTCCACACCTGCTTTGTCCGTAAAATGGGGGTCATTACCATCTTGAATTCAAAAGTTGTAGTAAAGATCAGATGATGTAATTTATTTTTAAAATGTTAGAAACACACCTGACCTATAATACATGTTCAGTACATTTTTCCTTTCCTATTGTCATTTACCATGAAAATGTGGGAATTCGGAGTATTTTACTGCTAACATATATCAGCTGGGAGTGTGTGCATTTCTTATCACAGTTTGAAAGAGTTCATCTAACCTCCAAGCTGGGTGATCTGACAAATTATCTTTCTTCAGACTATGTTCTCTCCTGGGACAACTATCTTCTAAGCTGATTTCTTGCTAATTCCCCTGATTCCTCAAGCACCTCTATATGACCTCTCTGTGAACAATCTCATCACACATTTTAGGTTTTGGGAAATGCAAATTCAACTAAAAGCCAGATAACCATTTTCAACCAGGAAACCGGCAAAAACTAAAAATATTGATAACAGCAGATCTGACAAGCCTGTGGGAAAATGGACCCTTTCCTATATTGCTGGTGGGCCTGCAGATCATAATGAACAAAATATTGAAATGTGACAGTGAACAAAAATACTGCAATGTCCAATCTTTGAACTCAGCATTTATACTTTAAAAAATATGCCATACTGAAAAAAAAAAGTGCCAGTATGTAAGCATGTAACTATAAGGGCATTTGTTTGAGTACATTTTTAGAGATAAAAAAAGGTAAATCCGATTTTTCCATAAATAAGTAATAGTCAGGTATATTACAGAACATCTAGATTTTACAATATTTTTAAGCTGTTAAAGCAGAAGATTCCCTGCAGGGGACATGAAATTGAAGTGAAGAAATTGAGTTGGAAAAGATTACATAACATCCCCTCGATGTCATGATACATGATACATGATACATGACACAATCTGTTTGGGAAAAATAAAAATAAAGAAAATACCTATATATGCTCTTTTCTAATGTATATCTAAATATGGAAATAAAACAAAGGATAATCACACAGAGATGATTTGGCCATATCCATGTGTGTTTAGGGTGGTGGCCCAGATGGGAAGGGTTATGGTGTGACTGTCATTTATTTTCCCAGCAAATATTTGCAGTGTTTTAAGACTTGTTACCGCAGCCATGCTTTTTGTAATTTTTCAATAAAAATAAATACAAAATTAATATTTTATTACATAAAATTATATACATATATTATATATATAATTAATAAATACAAATTAATATTTTATCCTACCAGATAAGAGAAGTAAAACTAAGAGCTTCCTAAATGCCCACACCTAATCAGGAGATAATTAAAGTGCTATCTGAACCTAAGTCTGTACGATTCCAAAGCTGTCCTTGTTTTACCCCCATCTCCTCTGGCCTTGTAAAATGTACATTTCAAAGGAACAGATAGCGTGGGTGTTACTTTTATCCCACCGGAAGCCATTTGTTTCACGTGGGATTCCCTGAGCCCACCCAGTAAGAAAACACACAGAACACATTTAGCCTGGTGTTGCTTTCTTTCTGCAACATTTAACTACAATTAGCCAGATCCAGTGGCATTCTAAGAGTATTAGAATAATACAGTGGCACCATTTGGAGCAGGCATAAAAAATCCTTACCCAGCACAAGGACATAAGAGGAAGAAGCCCTGCTCGTTGTGACTTCGGTTTATTTTCTCAGGGCAAGGGCTTCCTTTGGGGCAAGAGAAAAACCATGAGTTTACAAAGCAGTTTAGCCATTGGAGCCATGAGCTCAGGTACACACGATATGTAAAAGACACCCAGATGCACACCTGTCAACCTTCCATTGGAGGGGTGTTAAAAGGAATGATAACTGGTGAAGTCTTGTTTATCCCGTAGTTTGTTTTTTATGCAAATGCTATCCTGCAGGGAAAGAGGAACCTGTTCGGAATTCATAAGCAGCCTTAGAAGCTGATGAGAAAAGCAATAAGCCTCTGTGAAAAGTCCTGCATCGTAACATATCCCCAGGGACCTCATCTTATGAGCATTACTATGCAATGTGAATTAAATCCACCACAAAGAGCAGCTGCCTGGTGCTTTGGAGTTGATTACCATCAGCCCTGGAGGTTGAGGCTTTCTGCATCAGCGACCTAGCATCCTAGGATTGACCTACGGGAAGCCTAGGGCTTACTGAGCTGGGTGCCAGCGGAGGTGGGCATGCCCTTTGGGTGAATGGTAAATGTGAGCACGCACGGGGATTCCCTGGTGACAAAAGTCATGGCCTAAATTCCAGGTACATTGATTTGGGCAGTCCAGAGAGAGCATAGGGTGGGAAGACATGAAGAATGGGAGCTGTCATAGAAATGATATTAAAATCATGGTGACTAAATATCAAAACACTAAATCAAGGGCAGTAGGCATCCCTAATAAAGTGTTCGTAGGGCTAGAGTCAAAAACTGCTGGGAGGCCTGTGGAAATGGCTGTACTGTGCATTCAGAACAAAGAAAAGAAAGAAGCAGACGGAATCCATCAGCATGGAAGGCCCTCCAAATCTGAAATGGAAAGGGATAGAATTTCAGATTCTCTGTTCCTTGGATCAAGCCAATTCACTTCCCCTTGAATGATCATTTTATAATTCATGTAGATACAAGATCAAAAGGAGCTCATGAAAAAACAGGTCCTGACATGTAAAAACAAGCTCTTACCATTTGCTTTTTCCAAGCGTAATCTGGAAATGTTTACTGTTTTAGTCAGGAAAGAAAAGTGTTGCCGATGTTGAAACGCAGAGAGAGGTCAAACTCCACTAACTATCTGGGACACAATTAGAATTTTTCAAAATGGGGGCACCTAGGTGGTTCAGTGAGTCAAGCATCTGCCTTCAGCTCAGGTCACGATCCCAGGGTTCTGGGATTGAGTCCCACATCAGGCTCTCTGCTCATTGGGGAGTCCTTTTCTCCCTCTCCCTCTGCCCTGCTCCCCCCTCATGCTCTCTCTCTTTCTTATGCTTTTTGTCCCACTTTCTCAAATTAAAAAAAATAAAAAAGAATTTTTAAAAACATCTTTGCTCTCTGCTCTCTTCTTTCGGATGAAGGTCTAAATGTCAATAAACAAGTGTTCATGTCAGAAACTGAGTAATTAAGCAACTTTTCAGCCAATGTCAAATATCATCTGTATCCAGAGCCCTGGGCAATGAGACAATTTTCATAAAAACGTTTTTTCTTCCCTCAAATAACTGAATAGTGAATTCTGATTCCTCTCCCTCATTCCACCTGAAGCTCCCAATGGATTGTCCCCAGAGTGACCAGATTTGGGGTGTTAGAGGTTTAAATGCTGAAGGCAAACAAGCCCCAGAGACACAGGCCCCCAAGACAGAAAAGAAACAACCCCATGAAGACCCACTCATGAACGGGAGTTCGCGCAATGCAAGGAAACCCATCCTAGAGCAGATTTTTCTCTTAAACATATTCATCCTGCAGCCCACAGACAGCATAGAGGGGAAGCTACTTCTAAGAATGGCCAAGGGGCAAAACCAGGGGAAAGCGTTCAAAGTGTTCCCAGGATAGCAAATCACAAAAAGCTCCTTGCCGGCTCTCTATGCTTATGTTGCAACATGATCCATGGGATTATCTTTAGGTTCAAAGAACACACTCTCCACCCTCTGGGGTTCAGGTTTAGCCATGGGCAGGTCTAAGAACACTGACGAGGCCTTCAATGCAGAGATGCAAACAGAAACGCTAATAAGCACAAGCCTAGAGCACAGAAGATAGTTGCAGACACCAGCCAGAAAGCTGACATTTGTTTCTAACATTCTCTTTATCTTGGGGTCAAAACCCCTAGGGTGGGAAAGAAAAAAAAAAAGAGAAAGAAAAACACTTTTATCAAACAGTTGCCTTTGTCTGCATAAGTGGATTCCAACCTTTTCTAGCATGAGAATTTCCCTTTCAAATACAAAAGTTGTGAATCTCCCAGAACACTGATTATACCAACTAGTGATTGACTGAGAGCCTATATAGCGAGAAAAGAACCACATAAATCCGATAATATTTTAAATAGTGGTCTAGGACATGAACCCCAAGAACTTCTGCACACAGATGATGAACTGAACAATGTTGATGTGAACTGTCAAATTTTTCAGACAACAGAAAATGTTTAAGTCTGCTTTATTTTTAATTGAAAAGAATTTAAAAGGTACATGTGGTGGGGTTAAATTTTATACTTTTTGTCATTTTCTTTGTTCTCCTGCACCCTTAAGCCCTTGGTCCCTGCGGCCACAAGTGCTGATCATCATGGTGAAAGGTGGTGTTGGCAGGAGAAAATCTAGAATTGAGACACAGCTTTCAAATTCTTGGATTCTAGATTTTATTGTGCTCATTCAAATGTTTACAGAAGCAAAGCCTATAAGAATGATCCTCCTAGGGGTGCCCGGGTGGCTCAGTGGGTTAAGCCTCTGCCTTCAGCTCAGGTCATGATCTCCGTGTCCTGGGATGAAGCCCCACATCGGGCTCTCTGCTCAGCAGGGAGTCTGCTTCCCCCTCTCTCTTTGCCTGCCTCTCTGCCTACTTGTGATCTCTGTCTGTCAAATAAATAAATTAAAAAAAAAAAAAAAAAGAATGATCCTCCTATAGACATCACTCAGTTTCAACAACTAGATACACATCCCAGTGTGTTGGTTTACAGCCTTGGAAGATCCCTGGCTAGGAGCTGAAGCCAGCCCCTATAAACTGAGAGTGAAGACAGTCCAAAGAAAGATCTCCCCCACCACCTGCTAAAAATCTAAAGATTTTAGAGGCCTTACCAAGGTTCAATCATGTATATAGTCCAGATAGTCTCAACAACACATCACTGTCTCAGGGCTGAGTCCTTAAAATGCCTCCCACTGTGGGAATGGTACAATGTGCTAGAATGGACATTTCAAGGACCCAGGAGGGGTAGGGAGCCTCTGATTGCCCAGGTCAGCCTCAAGGGTCAGCCACCAGCCATGTCCTTTCAATGACTTCCTCCAACACAATCTTATGTTATATCTTATGACACCTTATTGTCTCATTCTTTTAAAGCAAATTTCAGACAAGTATTTTTTCTGGAAATATTTTCAGAGACAGTGTTTGTTGTTATTTTGTTTATTGGTGGTTTACAGAAATGCAATGCTGTTATCACACCGAACCAAATTACCAACAACTTCTTACTCTTCCCTAATACCCAATCTACATTCAAATTTGCCTGCCTGGTCTCAGAAGTGCTTTTTAAATTGGTTTGTTTAATTCAGGATCCAAACAAGTTTCCCAGGTTGCATTTAGTTGTCTCTTAGGTCTCTTTGAATCTCGAGCAGTCTTTCTTCCCCTTTTAAGTTATGTTTGTTGAAAAACAATGGGGTCATAGAGCATTCATCACATTCTCAGTGTGGCCAATTACTGCTTTGTGGTGTCTTGAACCTGGTCCTTTCTCTCCAGTAAATTCTGTAGGTTAGTAGTTAGCTGGGTTTAGAGACTTGAGTAATCTGAGTTCAAGTTTCTTTGTACACACAGGCATATTTCCATTTATGTCACACCAGAAAACATGTATATGCCGTGGGTCCATGTGCCCGTGGGTCTGTGGGTCCAGGCTAAGACTAAATCTTAGCTTTCAAAGTAATAAGACAAGAGTTCCCAGAAAGAACATGAAGAGG
>RCUC01154420.1:0-27223 GCA_003697995.1 Taxidea taxus jeffersonii
TGAAATGAAGAGTTAGAAATTTTAGCCTAGTTCTTTATGGTGGTAAAATTGTTCAAAGTATTTTCGATTCTGCTCATTCCAGCGTTGGGCATGTTGAGTTTTAGTACATCAGAGGTTTCAGCATAGTGGATTTTTTTTATAAGTAGGTTAAAAAAGCGCTACTTGCATATTTAGTTAAATTTTCTCTGTATGTTTGTCTGTTACAGCTCAGTCCTTTTGTTTACAGCGAGTTTGCCAGGGAGAGAAACCTTCATGTTTCATTACTTGATCGACTCTATGAGCATTACCCTGCTGAGTTTCCATGTAGGATCCTCCTCTGTGAGAACTACCGCTCCCATGAAGCTATCATCAAGTAGGTGTGCCCCTCGTGTATCACACTTCCTGCAGTCTGGGGGGAGAGAGCTCACTGTGGCAGTAACGAGGGACAGGCTATTCCCAGCACAGTTATACGGTGTCCCTGACATTGCAAGTTATGGGAAATTTTATTTCCGAAAAAAGAGTGCCTCAGAGGTCAGCTGTCATGTTCCACAAAGTAGGGCAGTCCTGGAAACTAAAATTTTAGATTCTACCAGTTAGGATGTTTTTCTGTGACAAAATATGTAATATATATGTAAAACTACGTGGTGCAATAAACAGATGTATCGACAGAACACATAGTTTCTTTTATGTCTGGCCGTGTTATACAAGGCCTTTGTTTTAAAAGTAAGGAAAGAATGGAGGAAGCAAGCAAGGAAGGAAAACCCATGAAACTTAGTCATCAAGTTTCTAAAGGTTTCTATTAAATACAGTGTACATCTATAAAAATAAAAATATCATAAGTGATAGCTCAATGAACAGTCATGAATTGAACATAACCTTTGTAACCCGACCTCCAGATTAAGAAACAGAACATTAGCAGCGCTCTGGAAAGCCCCTTTGTGTTCCTTTCCGGTCACTGCCTCACTAAAAACTTAAAGAAAAGTTAAACTTTTTTTCTTAAAACTTTAAGAGTTTTTTAAAGGTTGTTTTTTTTTTTCTTTGAAGATTTCATTTATTTATTTGACAGAGAGAGATCACAAGTAGACAGAGGAGGAAGCAGGCTCCCCGCTGAGTAGAGAGCCCGATGTGGGGCTTGATCCCAGGACCCTGGGATCATGACCTGAGCCGAAGGCAGAGGCTTTAGCCCACTGAGCCACCCAGGCACCCGAGTTTTTTAAAGTTTAATATAATTTAATAATATTGATGATGTTAGTCAGTGAGAATTGTTTTTAGGTTTCTCTGCAAACAATAGGGTAGGTATAAAAAGAAATTTAGATTTAGCTGTGACTTTTATCAGTCTCTCAAAATGTGAGTCTGTTGTTGCCAGTCACTTGCTGTAGTCAGTAATGAATCAAGTACTTGGTATTTTCATCTGTAGAAAGTATTCTTTTTGCAGCTAAAGACTTGAATATCCTTTGGGTGTGTGTGTTTCAGTGTCTATATATCTTTGTGTTTGCATGTATAAGAAAATGACCCATATAAATAAAAATATGTATTAATCAAGAAAATAGCTAGTAATTTCCGCATAGAGCAAGATTCTCATCTCATATTGAACTCTTGTCGTTTCTTCCTTACCTTTCTATATTCTGGCTTCATACCTGACCAGATTTATTCAGCAATGGTATACCAGGAGCCTACCCTGTTGTTACTGCTGTGGTTACTTTTGGGGACAGTCTTGCCCTCAAAGGTGTTAGATGTTTGAATTTAAATTAATCAGGGATATAAAGCAGCATTATAAGGGTTGACTGATATATTTTTTTCCTTATGGGTGAAGTTAATTTTGATGATAAATCACTGTCTATTTATTTATTTACTTTGGTCTTTTTTGGCAGTTACACCTCTGAGCTCTTCTATGAGGGCAAATTGATGGCCAGTGGAAAGCAACCAGCACACAAGGATTTCTACCCACTAACTTTCTTTACAGCACGAGGGGAAGATGTACAAGAGAAAAACAGCACAGCTTTTTATAATAATGCAGAGGTACCTTAGTTCTTTGCAGATTGTTGACATTTTCACATTCACATGGTCTGTTCTTATTGATTGTTTATAATTTTGGGTTGTCATCCTGTTGTATGTCACTTACATGAAAATAGTATGTAAAGTTTTTTCTTTTTGTATTACATTTATTTGTTAAGATAAATCTCCTGCGGAAACAAAAACTGATTTACATTTTGATTACATTTGATTTACATGTCTTTCTTTTTTAAGATTTTATTTATTTTTTAATTTATTTGACACAGAGAGAGAGAGAGGCACGCGAGAGCGGGAGCATGCGCACAAGCAGGCAGAGCAGCAGGCAGAAGGAGAAGCAGGCTCCCCACCGAGCAGAGAGCTCCATATGGGGCTTGATCCCAGGAGCCTGGGATCATGGCCTTAGCTGAAGGCAGATGCTTAACTGACTGAGCCACTCAGGCACCCCTTGACTGACATTTCTTAGGACAAAATACAAAATACATGACTTCGTTTAAAAGAAAAGCCAGTATTATTTTCATGTAATTATTATTGTTAGCTAACTAAAATAGACTATATTTCATAGTACATACTCAAATGAGTTATCATTTTAAATGAGACTTGAATTGCAGAATCCTGTGCTCCAGATAGATTATACAGGCCCGGTTGACAGTGTTGCTAAGCCATTATGTGCTGTAACTTGTATGGTTCTCTTACAGTTTCTGACTTTTTAAGTTTAGAGAGAATGTGGGTAATATGGTCAGATCAGGCAGCAGACAAAAACCTGTGAAGTCTTTAAGGGTCAGCAGGGCAGAGTCTCTGGGGTTAGGTTCTGGCTATCACAGGGAGTGGAGTTCTGGACTTCAGGAAACCCAGAGGAGGGGGTATGGTTAGTTGGTCATTAGAGGAATGGGTCTTGATCTGGATCTTCATTTCCCTTTCTTCTATTGAGTCCCATGCTTTGCTCATTTTATTTACAAAGACATGCATCTTATTATGTGACAGTAATTCATCTTTCCTTTTAAAAATTGATCAGAGGTCTATAGTTAGAAGGCAGTACAAGAAAATCAACTGCTATTAACTGTTCAGTATAGGTCTTCTGCAGCTTAGAGCTGTGGAAAATGGGATCTGATGCTCACCAGCTGCCAAAACCACTTGGATTAACTCTTTCAGCCCAGGGAGCTAGGGAAGGTCAGAAGTGCCTCTCAGCTACTGAGATAGCCTTTCTGTAGGAGCCGTGCGGGCATGGGTGCATCCATAGTTTGAATGCCCTGGCCTCCCTCTTCTTACTGAGTTTCTGTACACGTTGAATAAATGCTTCTCAATTTCTTGTAAAGTCTTTGCTCAATCTCCAGAGACTGATTGTCTGCTGATTTTGACCAGCTTAATAGATGTCTGTCTGGGCGAAAAGTTTCTCCAGGGTCCTTACATCACCATTCCAAGTCTGTGTATTTTTTTTTTTTTTTTTAAAGATTTTATTTATTTATTTATTTGACAGACGGAGATCACAAGTAGGTGGAGAGGCAGGCAGAGAGAGAGAGGAGGAAGCAGGCTCCCCGACGAGCAGAGAGCCCGATGCGGGGCTCGATCCCAGGACCCTGGGACCATGACCTGAGCCGAAGGCAGAGGCTTTAACCCACTGAGCCACCCAGGCGCCCCAAGTCTGTGTATTTTGACTTCAGTTTTAGGCATCCCTTCACAGAGGGATGAGGTAGAGAAGTGGTTCTGTATTGCTTAGTGGTAGGAACTCTGTGTGTGTGTTTGGGTGGGGTGAGCAATAGAGATGTCTCCCCAACTTTCATCTACCCCCATATTTAACCAGGCCGGTGAAAATAGGTTTTTCTTATTCTTTATTGCAGTAGACTCATGCCCACCTTTCTTGTTCTTGATATTGACAGTGCCATGCCTCCAGTCCAGCTTACTCTTCAGAACCCTTGGACAGCCTGTATGTCTGAAACACTTCATGTTAAATCATCATAACAGTGGAGAGACCCTAGTCTATACCACTGTCATTCACTGAGTTTATATCCGCCATTGAGAACTGAATCCTAGCTGATAATCCTCAAGTTCTTGAAAGGAATAAAAATACTCTCAAATTTTTATTAAGTATATTTAACACTGTAAATATAAGTACATATTATTAACAAATATTAAATAATATTATTTAAAATACATTTAAAAGACTTTATTTTCAGGGCACCTCAGTGGCTCAGTCGGTTGAGCGTCTGACTTTTGGTTTTGATTCAGGGCTTGATCTCTGGGTTGTGAGATTGAGCCCCACATTGGGCCCTAAGCATAGTCTGCTTGAAATTCTTTCCCCCTTCTCCCCTTCCCCTCTGCTTCTCCCTCCGCTCACGTGTGCACACTCTCTCTCAAATAAATAAATAAATAAAATCTTAAAAACAAAACAAAACAACTTTCTTCTCTATGCCCCTAGAGTCTTGCCTGACCCTCTGTTGAGCTTGCTGTTTATACACACACACACACACGCACGCACGCACGTGGAATATACATATATATGGAATCTGTTTTCTGAATATACAGCAGCCTCTCAGCAGGCAAGGAACATGTTTTATTAATCTTTGTGTCCCCCACTGTGCCAAGCATTGAAACTTTGATCAGTTCATTGTATTAAAATAGATCGAATGAATTCAGTTAGGTAAAATATGGTGTTACTTTATTATAAGGTTAATGAAATAGCTTGAGCAAACTTGTACTACCAGAAGACAGTGAATTATGGAAGTGTCTCTCCAGTCCAGATTTATCTTAGTCCCAGCTGTGGTTTGGCGTTAGCTCTTGGCTGCTTTGCTTAGTTGTATCAATGGGGGAGGGCGACAGTGCTAGATCTTGTACAGCTGAGACTTCATGGTGGCACTGACTCTTGGAATCTTTCAGCTGGCTGTTCATTTCACTGGCTCGATACGGACTGAATAGACTGAGAAATCCTAGGAATGTGGGGAATGGCTTCCCTGACTCCCTAGATGGGGTTGCCAGTTTCATGGCCCTGTCCCGGTCCTCCTTCCTACATGGGAAATTGAACCTGCCCCCATTTAAGAATGGAGGCTGACTGAAGGGTGAGAGCCAAGAGCCCATTACATTGTTTCTGATATTCATGTTTTCACTGGGTGCATTTTACTTGGGTAGGATTTTACTGTCTGAAATGTACATAAAATTTTTCTCCTTGTGTTCATTCCAGCAAAGCATTACTTCTATTTAGAGGTCGTTTTTGAATGACATTTGCTAAAATGGCATCCTTTTTGCATCTGTTTCAGTTACCATATCTTTAATATGCATATGTGTCTTTGTTTAAAGGTATTCGAAGTGGTGGAACGTGTAGAAGAGTTGAGAAGGAAGTGGCCAGTAGCGTGGGGGAAGTTGGATGATGGCAGTATTGGTGTGGTCACTCCGTACGCTGATCAAGTGTTCAGGATACGTGCTGAACTTCGAAAAAAGAGATTATCTGATGTTAATGTAGAAAGAGTGCTAAATGTTCAAGGTATGTATTAATTGAAATGAATTAACTTATTCAGATGCTTAAATCTTAAAAGTGTGTGCACATTTGATTTTTAATTCTCCAGATCTTTTTTTGGACAAGCAGTTGTGTATTCATTTCATACCAAGTTCTTTGATGCCAAATTTGGCAATTAAAGGTCAAGCTCATTTACATGTTTATTAAGTTTTTATATCCAGATGAAAGAAGGAACAAATGGATTTTTTCAGTGACCATAATGGTGTGAATGCCACACGCTACATCTGTGTGCAGTGGTTACAGTCACAGTAGTGTACAACACCTACTGTCAGCATACTCTCATCTGAAGAGTAATTTGTTCCTAAAGGTTTTTAAAAACTTGTACCGATCAAGCATATTCTGTTTAAATGCATTTTTGAAGACACAGTTTGTTTTTTAACGTATAGATGTTCCTAAATGAATAGTTACCAGCAGCTCATTTAAATTGCCTTCATGTAAGTAGTTGCTATAGAGTTTGTGCTTTTATTTTTATTTTTTATAATTTTTTAAAAAAGATTTTATTACTAACAGGGGCAGGGAGGGGGAGAGGGAGAGGGACAAGCAGACTCCCCGATGAGTGTGGGGATCGACGTGGGTCTCAGTTCCAGGACCTGAGATCATGACCTGAGCTGAGGTCAGATGCTTAACTGACTGAGTCACCCAGGCACCCCAAGTTTGTGCTTTTAAATACGTGAAGCAACATTATCATGTGAGTGCTAGAAAAGTTCAGTGCAATTACAGTTTTAGGTTTCTCGGGAATATACAGTAGTAAGAACAATACAGTTTTAGATTATGGGGACAAAATAGTTCCACTATACCATGTGTTGTTCACATCCCTCAGACTTTGGGCGTTTATTTCATTATTTATTTACATTTTCGTTAACATATAATGTAACATTGGTTTCAGGAGTCAAATTCGGTGATTCATCACTTACATGCAACACCCACTGCTTATCACAAGTGCCCTCCTTAATACCCATCACCCATCTAGCCCATCCCCACCCATCTCTCTCCATCAGCCCTCAGTTTGTTCCTTGTCATCAAGAGTCTCTTATGGTTTATTTCCCCTTCCCCTACCTTCCTGTATGTTTACGTGTTTTGTTTCTTAGATTCCACATGGCATTTGTCTCTCTGTGATAGACTTATTTCCCTTAGCATGATACATTCTGGTTCCGTCCACGTCATTGCAAATTGCAAGATTTCATTCTTTTGGATGGCTGAGTAATATTCTGGGGAGTGTGTGTGTACACGTGCACACCACATCTTCTTTATCCATTTATCAGTTGATGGGCATTTGGGCTCTCTCTAGTTTGGCTGTTGTTAATGCTACAGTAAACATTGGGGTGCATATACCCCTTGGAATCTGTATTTTTGTATCCTTTGGGTAAATACCTACTAGTGCAATTGCGGATTGTGGTTAAGTTAATTCAATTTTATTTTTTTGAGGAACCGCCGACTGTTCTCCAGAGTGGCTGCACCAGTTTGCATTCCCACCAACAGAGGGTTCCCCTTTCTCCACATTCTCATGAATATCTGTTGTTTCTTGTGTTGTTAATTTTAGTCATTCTGACAGGTATGAGGTACATGGTTTTGATTTTTTTTTTAAGGTTTTGTTTATCTATTTTAGAGAGCATGCACACATGAGTGGGGAAGAGGGACAGAGTAGGAAGGAGAGGGCAAGGGAGAGAATCTTGAATAGACTTCGTGCTGAGCACAGAGCCCAGTGTTGGGCTCAATTCTAAGACCCTGAGATCAGGGTCTTACTGAGATCAGTTTCTCACTTACGACCGAGCCACCCTGGTTGCCCATCATTGTGCTTTTGATTTGTATTTCCCTGATGATGAATGATGTTGAGCATCTTTTCATGTGTCTATTTGTTGAAGAAACTGTCTTTTTTCCATTGGATATTCTATCCTGCTTTGTCGAAGATTAGTGGACCATATCTTGGGTCCATTTCTGGGTTTTTTATTCTGTTCCATTGATCTGTGTGTCTGTTTTGTGCCAGGACCATACTGTCTTAATGACTACAGCTTTGTGATATAGCTTGAAATCCAGAATAGTGATGCCTCCAGTTTTGTTTTTTCTTTTTCAGAATTGCTTTGGCTATTTGGGGTCTTTTGTGGTTCCATACAAATTTTAGGATTATTTGTTCTAGGTCTGTGAAGAATGCTGATAGCATTTTGATAGGGAGTGCACTAAATGTGTAGGTTGTTTTGGGGTAGTATAGACCTTTGTGGCCTCTCCAGTTTCTTTCATAAGAATTCTGTAGTTTTTAGAGTACAGATCTTTTACCGCTTTAGTTAGGTTTATTCCCAGATATCTTACAGTTCTTGCTGCAATTGCAAATGGGATCGATTTATTTCTTTTTCTGCTGCTTCATTTTTGATATATAGAAATGCAACAAATTTCTGCACTTTGATTTTATATCCTGCAACTTTGCTGAATTTATTTATTAGTTCTAGCAATTTTTTGCTGATGTCTTTCGGGTTTTCTGCATAGAGTATCATGTCTGGAAATAGTGAAAGTTTGACTTTGTCCTTGCCAATTTGGATGCCTTTTTTTTTCTTCTTTTTTTTGTCTGACTGAGGCTAAGACTTCTAGTACTATGTTAAATAGTAATGGTGAGGGTGGACATTTGGGCATGCATTTAGAAGGAATATTACCAGTAAGGTAGGAAGCACCCAGGGGAGACCTAGGATAGGTAATGCATGGTCTAAAAACTGCCACGTGGGACGAGTCAGAAATGATTGAAAGAACGTGGGTTGTTTGGCTAGAGAAGACTGAAGATTGATATTAAAACTGTATTCAGAAATTTATAGATTTGTCACAGAATGAGGGAATGGATGTATTACTATAAGAAAGCCCATAAGAACAAAGTGTTGTGCAAAGTAGATTCTCAGTAAGCCTTCCTTTTGGAATCAGCTGTGTTTGCCTTGGTTAGCAAGAGGCCAGATGACCCTGCTTCAAGGAATGGGCCTTGTATGGAGTGGGACCTTAGGTGAGATAATCATTAAGTCTGGTTCCAAGCAATAATATTTTAAAAAATTTAATAAGATTTATCATTCTAACCATTTTTGTGTGTTCATTCTGAAAGTAGCTCTCCAGCTCAAAAATACATAATATGCCACAGATCATTGGCATTAAGGATATTAACCTCATTGTGCAGCCATCACCACCATCTGTCTCCAGAACTCCTTTCATCTTGTGAAACTGAAACTCTGTACCCATTAAACGGTAACTCCCTGTCCCACTTCTCTCCGCCCCCATAGCCTCTTGCAACCACCATTCTGCTTTCTCTCTATGAATTTGACTACTTTAGGTACTTGATAGAAGTGCAGTCCTGTGGTATTTGTTCTTTTGTGATTGGCTTATTTTATTTAGTGTAATGTCTTCAGGGTTCATCCGTGTTGTAGCGTGTGTCAGAATGCCCTTCCTTTTTAAGGCTGAATGATTTTCCGTGGTATGTATACACCACATTTTGTTTATCCAGTTGTCTGTCAATGGACACTTGGGTGGTTTCTACCTTTTGCCCCCGTGACTAATGCTGTTGTGAACATGGGTATATAAATATGTTTGAGATCCTGCTTTCAGCTCTTCTGGGTAAATGCCCAGAAGTGGAATTGCTGGATCCTGTGTTAATTCTGTGCTTCATTTTAATTCTATGTTTTAGTTTTATGTCAATTGTTTTAGGAGCCGCCGCACTTTCCAGAGTCTTTCACATACTCTTTGCCATTCCCACCTGCAGGACACAGGAGTTTCAGTTTCTCCACATCCTCACTGACACTTGTTACTTAGCAATAACATTTAAAAACGGAAATGCTTTTATTATATCAGTGGTTCAAAGTAATCTTAAGGCTTTCATTTATTTTTTTTATAGGAAAACAGTTCAGAGTTTTGTTTCTTAGCACAGTGCGTACAAGGCATACTTGTAAACATAAACAGACACCGATTAAAAAGAAAGAGCAGCTGCTGGAAGATTCCACGGAGGATTTAGATTATGGTTTTCTCTCTAACTACAAACTTCTCAATACCGCCATCACAAGAGCACAATCCCTGGTTGCTGTGGTGGGTGATCCCATTGCTCTGTGCTCTATTGGAAGATGCAGGTAATTCTGTGTTACTCACTAAGACGTTAAAGGAGGAAATGTACAGTAATTTGCATCCCTGTGTATATACTTATTTATATGACCCCTTGCCTAATTAAAATTGGGTTTGGTCACCTGATATCCAGTGGGAACACAAAAATATATTGCTATGGGTCTATTCATTATGTTCGTAATTATGTATTCTTTCATTTAGTCATCACTCAACAGGTATTTCCTGAGTGCCTGCTATGTCCTAAGCGCTTTTCTAGCCACTAAGAATGTATCAGTGACAAAAATGAATAAAAATCTCTGCCTTTGTGGGCTTTATGTTTTATTGGGGAGGAGAGGAAGACTGAGAATAAACAGGATAAGAATATTGTAGTCTTGTATGTGGTACGTTCAGTGGAAGAGAAATAGAACATTAAGGAGAATTAGCAGTGATGGGGGTGCAGTGGGCTGCTTTGTGATTTATGGAGTGTGGTCAGAGTGTCCCTCACTGAGAAGCTGACTTTGATGTGAAGGAGTGAGCTATGCTGATATCTGGGTAAAAGTGTTCCAGGAAGAGGGAACAGCTTGTGCAAGGGTCCTGAGGTGGTTTTGTGTATATGTGTATCTTTGATGGAGACTGAATTTTATATTGATATTATTTCATTTTTTTCCTTCATTATTACTTTTTTTAAAGATTTTATTTATTATTTATTTGACAGACAGAGATCACAAGTAGGCAGAGAGGCAGGCAGAGAGAGAGGAAGGGAAGCAGGCTCACTGCCGAGCAGAGAGCCCAACGCGGGGCTCGATCCCAGGACTCTGGGATTGTGACCTGAGCTGAAGGCAGAGGCTTTAACCCACTGAGCCACCCAGGCGCCCCTCCCCTTCACTATTGTGTGAGCTTGTTTTTCATGAATTTCCTTCTTTACTTATTTTCTCTCAGGGCTTCTCATTGCTCATTGTAAATGATTCTTTGTGTTTGGTTAATCCAAGGGTCTTAAAATTAAGGAGGTTAGGAGTGGTTATTACTTGTCTTTGGTTAGTGTTGCCAGTATTCCTACATTTTCTACTAAAATGTAGTTAAAATCTCAAAATAAAAAATTACTCTTTATACACTTACTTTATCTTATTTATTTACATCAGGTAATAGGAATTTTAACTGTTTGAGGCCAGTAATATGAGACTTGGTTTTTATAGTGTTGAAGCTTATGTTATCATTAACAAAACAATAGTTGAACAGAAATTTATAACCTATATTATTTATGGAAAAGAAATACACTAGGGGTTACTTAAAGTTGTGGAAGTATTATTCTAAACCTGTCCAGTGAATTCAGATAGTAGAAAGCGATGTAGACAGTCCTGAATATGCCTTGGGTAATTATTTCTTTTTGATAGTTAGAATTAAGGTAGACAGAGCTGTTAAGAAGTGGCCTAAACCACGATATGGCAGCATTTTGTTGTCTGTTTTCCTGTTTTAGCAGGAAGAAGAATTCTGTGGGGAAAAGAAACAACTGGGATCTTTAATAATAATCTCCATGTAATTAGAGTTTAAGACTCCAAAAGAAGTTAATATACTTTATAGGGGAAAGCCATTAACAAAGGAATCAAGTAGTTTTAATTTATGGTTAGATTATGAAAAATAACCTTTTATTGAAAAAAAAAATCCACGGAACTCCTGGGTGGCTCAGTTGGTTAAGCGACTGCCTTTGGCTTGGGTCTTGGTCCCAGGGTACTGGGATCGAGTCCCACCCACATGGGGCTTCCTGCTCAGTGGGGAGCTTGCTTCTCCCTCTGTCTCTGCCCCACCTTCCTGCGCATGCTCTCTCTCTGACAAATAAATAAAATCTTAAAAAAAAAAATTAAAAAAAATCCACAAAACTTGAGTGGTCCATGACTTATTTATGCATAGCTAAACAGTCCTGTTGTGAAATCTCTCTCTCTCTCTTTTTTTTTTTTTAAGATTTTATCATTTATTTGACAGAAAGAGAGGCAGAGGGAAAAGCAGACTCCCCACTGAGCAGGGAGCCCCATGCAGGGTTCGATTTCAGGACACTAAGATCATGATCAGACACTTAATTGACTGAGCCACCCAGGCACCCCCAAAATATCTTTAATTTCATACTTAAAATGTAGATTTCTGTTTATTTTTAGCCACTAATGAAAAGTTGGGGAAGGGAATATATTAATTCCAAGTTACAAATGAATAAAACTAGATGTAATAATTTAGCTTTTCTCCTAAGAATTTTAGGAGTAACTTTAGTTACCTTATAATAATTGAAAGCATATTTGGTTAGAATATTGCTATGATATTTTACCATTTTGTTTATATTTATCATTTGAAAAATGTGAGAATACATACACTTTGGTTAGAATTTAATATATTAAAACACATATAAAATAGGACAACTTATTAAAAAAACTAGGGGAGGGGCACCTGGGTGGCTCAGTGGGTTAAAGCCTCTGCCTTCAGCTCAGGTCCTGGGATCGAGCCCTGCATCGGGCTCTCTGCTCAGCCGGGAGCCTGCCTCCCTTCCTCTCTCACTGCCTGCCTCTCTGCCTACTTGTGATCTCTGCCTGTTAAATAAATTAAAAAAAAAAAAAAAAAAACTAGGGAAAAAAACAAATTAGAAACTATTGGGGGAATAAGTAGATATAATAATAGCCTTGAGCCAAATTTGTTTTGGACTCTTTTTATAAATAATGTCAAACATTTGTCAATATGAATATTATTTTTCAAAAAACCATTATCCCTTTTGTAGAGTTGTATTATGCTCTGAATTCCATGAGATCAGCATTTTTCACCCCTTTTCTGACATAAATTGTTATTTTCTCAGAGCAATTAGGTGAATAATTCTGAGGCCATGCTCTCAGAATTATCTAGGGCTAATTTTTAACTTGTAGCCTGGTCTATTGGTTGCTTATTTCTTACTATGCAGTGGAGTGTAAGAGGTTAACTGTATTATGTAGGGAGAAAAAAATCATGTGACATATAGCTAATTTGGAATGCTGGTTGTTTGTGTTATTTGGACAGTTAAACCCGGCTTTAATCCAAGAGCTGATAGTTGAAGTGTATGGGTATTTGTGCTTTAATCTTTTTAATTTCATTAGAAATTAATTGATTCTCATAATACAAGTAAACTTGGAGGACATACTTTTTTTTTCCCCCAAAGCTTTCAGCTTTTCACCATTAAGTATGATATCAGCTGTGGACTTGTTGTATATGGCCTTTATTTATTTATTTAGATTTTATTTATTTATTCGAGAGAAAGAGTGAAGGAGAGCATGAGAGTGGGGTGAGGGGCAGAGAGAGAAGCCGATCCCCCGCTGAGCAGGTTGCCCAATGCAGATTTGCGGGCCTTGATCCTAGGGCTCTGGGGTCATGACCTATGCTGAATGCCCAACTGACTGAGCCACCCAGGCGTCCCTCCCTGTATGATTCTTAGGCACTGTAGTAACAGAGGAATGAATTCTTTGTAGTTTGAGTTAATCAGCCACAACCCTCTGTGTCCCATTCAATATTTATGAAAAGCTAATATATTTCTAAATATTGATTAAATTTTCAAGGAATAATTATGGTATATAGTATACCAGTTTAGAAGGTAACCATTATATAATCTTTTTTTTTTTTTAAAGACTTTATTTATTTATTTGACAGAGAGAGAGAGCACAAGCAGGCAGAGAGGCAGGCAGAGGGAGAGAGAGAAGCAGGCTCTCTGCTGTGCAGGGAGCCCGATGTGGGACTCGATCCCAGGACCCTGGGATCATGACCTGAGCCGAAGGCAGCCGCTTAACCGACTGAGCCATCCAGGCGCCCCTTTTTGTTGTATTTTTAAATTGAATTTATCTGTTAACCTAAAGTGAATGTAGTGACTTTCCTCCTCCCCAGCTCTCCAAGTCAACGAATAGTAGTAGCTGCTGTTTACGGACAGCTTTCTCTTGCCAGGTGCTTGGTTAAGTGCTCTGCACACTGAGCCTTATTCAGTCATCCCAACAACCCTGCAGTGTGCGAATTTTATTTGCATTTTAAATGGGCTGCCTGATTCAAAGAGTTTAACTTACTGCCCAAGGTCATATACCTATTAAATGGTTCACTCAAACAGATGTCACACCGACTTCAAAACCCAAGCTCTTCTCTCTGGCTTACCCTGCCTTTCCCAGGAACTGAAGAAAATGCTTGTATAAATCTACAGCGAATAGGGAGGGCTGGGAGGAGTCATACATTTCTCCAAAGCAGTGTGTTTGGAGGAGGTCTTCCTGTGAACTGGATTTCTTCATTAGCAAATTCCATTTACTGAGTGAGATACAGTTGTATTTCAGATGTATGTATACGTGTATGTGTATGTGTGCGCTCTCTACAACTTAAGGATGCCCAGGGATTTTTCAGTGTTTTATCGGTGATCTTAGAAGTAAGGTTAGCATAAAAACTAAATCAGACTTTGTTCATGTGGTAATTAAAAATTAAGGTTATCTTTTTTGAAATACTTGTAATTATATTACAATGTAGAAACGTACTTGGGTTCTCTAGTCCAAATTGTTGTCATAATAATATATGAAAATTTTAGGGATGGGCCTCAGAATTAGCACACCCTATAAATAGCCATAGTGGTGGAATCTTCTCATCCTGAATATAGTTGAAGTTCTCAAGTGATCTATGTGTTCAGAATTGCCTCATAATGCTATACGTAGTACTTAGTAGAGTATTGGGGAGTTCAAGAGTTCAAATAGTTTTTGAAAGAGCCTTTGTGAAGAGAGGAAAGGAAAAAAATTATTTTTTTAAAGATTTTATTTATTTATCTGACAGAGAGAGAGGGGGGAGAGAGGGAACACAAGCAGGGGGAGTGGGAGAGGGAGGAGGAGGCTTCCTGCCAGGCACGCAGGGCACCCGATGTGGGGCTTGCTGGATCCCAGGACCCTGGGGTCACCACCTGAGCCGAAGGCAGATGCCCCATGACTGAGCCACCCAGGAGCTCCAAGAAAAGGAAAATTTTCAACTTTAAGAATTTTTGAAGGAAAATATACATTTCTCTGAAAATTTAGAAGTGAGAAAATAAAGTATAATATTAATACTGTTGGTGCCTTATTTTATACATGTGGATATTGAGCTACAAAGAGAGATTAAGTTATTGAATTGCCTGAAGTTACACAGCTGAATCACAGAGCCACGACCGAAACCCCAGAGCGGAGTTCTGGAATCCGTGTGCTTGACCACTTCCCTGTACCAGTGGGTCATTGAAAGGATAAGTGAGATTTAAAATGGAGATTTCAGGTTACTTTTGGAACTTGTTTAACTTGATTAACTTACTGTGTTTATTGTCTGAAATGGTGTCCATTAGCTCTAAGCCTGTGTCTTTGAGATCCCTGACATCTTGTAGACAAAGACTGTCACTGAGCTACTAGCTTCTCTTGAACTGTGGGGTTGTTTGAAGGTTCTGCTTAATTAACTCCGTGTAACTTCAGCTCTTGTTCAAGTGCAGCTGAGGTCAGTGAGGTTGGTATAGGAACGGGTATGGAGTTTAAAAAAGAGCTTGAACATAGAACAAGTTCTATGCTGGAAATGAAAATCTATTATGAAGAATTGGTACTGGGACGCCTGGGTGGCTCAGTTGGTTAAGCGGCTGCCTTCGGCTCAGGTCATGATCCCAGCGTCCTGGGATCGAGTCCCACATCGGGCTCCTTGCTCGGCAGGGAGCCCGCTTCTCCCTCTGCCTCTGCCTACCGCTCTGTCTGCCTGTGTTCGTGCTCTCTCTCTAACAAATAAATAAATAAAATCTTTAAAAAAAATTGGTATTAAAAACTGAGTTAGGGGCGCCTGGGTGGCTTGCTCAGTGGGTTAAAGCCTCTGCCTTCAGCTCAGGTCATGATCCCAGGGTCCTGGGATCGAGCCCTGCATCGGGCTCTCTGCTCAGCAGGGAGCCTGCTTCCTCCTCTCTCTCTGCCTGCCTCTCTGTCTACTTGTGCTCTCTGTCCAAAAAACAAAAAAAATCTTAAAAAAACAAAACAAAACTGAGAGTAAAAGCCAGTCCATTCTCTCCTTGTTTTGCTGTGTTTTGAATTTCAGCCCAAACACGAAATGCCATTTTATGAAATTGATACTTTATCAATTAGAAACTTTACCAAAGAAACTTCTTCTGAATGTAGCATGTAGAATCTTGTTGATAAATATTCATACAGTTGAATATTGTGGCTTTATTTAAATCAAAAGGGCAGGAAAGTTTATGGGTTTTAGCTCATGGGTGCTATATTAAAGATAACCCAGGGTACCCTAGGTGGCTCAGTTGGTTAAGTGTCTGCCTTTGGCTTAGGTCATGATCTCAAGGTCCTGGAATTGAGCCTTGCTTCTCCCTCTCCTTCTGCAGCTACCCCTGCTTGTGCTCTCTCTTTCACACACTCTTTCTCTTTCAAATAAATAAATAAATAACAAAAAGATAGTTCTTCCTTAGCTTATCAGACTGTGAGAAAAAAAGCCTTGATTCCTTCAGAAAGGTTCTTTTTTTCCCCTAAGAGCACATAACATTTAGGTATGTATATATGTATGTGTATTTGGGAGGGAGAGAGAGAGAGCAGGGAGGAGCAGTGTGGCAGGAAGAGAGACAACCAGTCTCTGCACTGAGCCTGGAGCTTGTTGTGGGGTTCCATCTCACGACCCCAAGATCATGACCCGGAGATCTTGACCTGAGCTGAAACTAAGATTCAGATGGTTAACCAACTCAGCCAGAAGTGTTCTTAATAAAATAAAGGTTACTAGTGTGCATTTCTTGCAACACATACTTTCTGTAACTGAATGACTATCTTGTTAGCCTTTATGTCTTATTGTCAGAAATGCCTATTTAACATTTTGTAATACTTTTCTTGTTGTTGGACATATAGGCCTGAAATTTCTTTTGGATCCATTTCTTAAACTTATCTTTAAAAAAGTATAAAAGACACATGTAAGGGGCGCCTGGGTGGCTCAGTGGGTTAAGCCTCTGCCTTCAGCTCAGGTCATGATCTCAGGGTCCTGGGATCAAGCCCCGCATCGGGTTCTCTGCTCAGCAGGGAGCCTGCTTCCTCTGCTCTCTCTCTCTGCCTGCCTCTCTGCCTAATTGCGATCTCTGTCTGTCAAATAAATAAATAAAATATTTAAAAATAAATAAAATAAAAGACATATGTAAGAGACACATAGTTCAAAATTAAACCCTGCAAAGTTTTATGAATATATGAATAACCCAATTCCCACTCATATACTAACTTTTATAATATAAACCTTTTTATTTATACTTCTTGAAGCCGTCTTGATTACTTCTTGTCCACCTAGACACAAGGATACAACTTGGGAAGAAACCATATCATATATCTTTTATAGTGTAATAAAACATTATTTGAACCTCATGTTAAAGATAGGTATGCAGGGGCGCCTGGGTGGCTTAGTGGGCTAAAGCCTCTGCCTTCAGCTCGGGTCATGATCCCAGGGTTCTGGGATCGAGCCCCGCATCGGGCTCTCCGGCAGGGAGCCCGCTTCCTCCTCTCTCTCTCTGCCTGCCTCTCTGCCTACTTGTGATCTCTGTCTGTCAAATAAATAAATAAAAATCTTAAAAAAAAAAAAAAAGATAGGTATGCATATTTATAGTAGTCATTTAAAATTTAAAAAATTTTCTGTTGTCTTTTGTAATATATATTTAATATTTAGAGATCAGTTTCCAAACCTGTAGGAAAACAGCCATCCAACTGTAACAAGTTTTTGAATGTTTTTTTCCCTTTACTATGTATTAATTTGATTAGGAAATGAATAATCAACATTAAAATTCACATTCTAGCTTCCTGCATTTTTCTTTTTTTTTAATCTTTTATTTATTTATTTTTAAAAAACATTTTATTTATTTATTTGAGAGAGAGAGAGAGAGCATGAGAGGGGAGAAGGTCAGAGGGAGAAGCAGACTCCCCATGGAAATGGGAGCCCGATGTGGGACTCGATCCCAGGACTCCGGGATCATGACCTGAGCTGAAGGCAGTCGCTTAACCAACTGAGCCACCCAGGCGCCCTTCCTGCATTTTTCGTAATTAATTTAACTCTCTTAGTCAATTAATGTTCTATGTTCTACTTCTGACAAGGCATCTGTTTAAGTAAGAGAAAAATATAGGAATAGCTAGTTATTTCTTAAGTATCTTCCATGAGGATTATCTACTTTGTGGCTCAGATTTATGTCATGAGTTGGCTTTCCTTAGTCATCTAGCACCAGGTTCCTTTGGCCCCCATCATTCAAATTAGTCTGATTTACATATGTGTCTATGTTTGTGTGTGTGTGTGTAACATATATGTGACTGTGTCAGAAGTACAAATCATCTGTAAAATGAGGTAGCATCAGTTTTGAAATCCTTATTATGTGGATAACAAAACTGTCATTCTAGATTAGTGTGGATAATTGAGCATTGGCCACATCACTTGCATTGGTCAGGAAAAATCAGTTGAGAGCATAATTTGTATTTTCCACAATATTCAACATGACTATAGTTTCAGAATCGAATTTCTGGAGTCTTGTGATCTGGTAGAAAGATTATACCTGAATCATAGTGAGGTGAATGTTGATCTGAGGATTTGGGGTGGGAAGAGGGAATTTGAAACTATCTTTAGTTGCTTATGTTCATTTCTGTGACTTTATCCACTGAAACTGTAAACTGATCTTCTAAATCTTTTCTGTAGGAAATTTTGGGAACGGTTTATTGCCCTGTGTCATGAAAATAATAGCCTACACGGAATCACTTTTGAACAGATCAAAGCTCAGCTAGAGGCTTTAGAACTCAAGAAGACATATGTGTTGAATCCACTGGCACCTGAATTTATCCCCCGGGCTCTACGACTGCAGCATTCAGGAAATACCAACAAACTGCAGCAGTCACCCCCCAAGGTAAAGCCTGCTGTCGGGAGTCAAAGAGAGGGTGGAGGGAGAGAGCAGCACAGAAGGGTCCAAGGTCCACTGGGCTGCACGTTTCTTCAAGTATTGGAAATGAAGGTTACAGTTGGTGGCAAGCAGTCTCTTCAAGGAGCTTGTGTAGTTCGGATATGCATGTGAGAATACATTGTGGTGTGTAGCCATGTTCAATGTCATAACCATCCTCAAAAAGTTTTCAAGTACCTGATTGCTTTTGTGTCCTTTGTATAATACCTCCCTGTCCTCTCTGGTGATAGGCGTTTATTTAGCATGATGTGAATACAACAAAGCAGTTTAAAAGACTGTTAACACTCATTAAAAAGAGCCCTCAGAGCATATTATTACAAGAAATAATATTATATAATAGTGTTTGTTGAAAACAGTTCTAATCCTGTGTTGATCAATTCATTTCAAGTAATATTTGATCCAGTGAGAAAATTTGGTTGACTTCTTGAAGATTACTTTAATTGACTTGACCTATATTTGTTGTGTAGGAAGTAGTCCAATTAGGAGTGGAGGTGGGTCAGTCAGGGCCATGTCTACTTGTGAACCAGTTATTTTGGGCAGGGACAGCTGTTGTGGTTGCTACAGTGCCTGAAAAAAATAGGCTTGCGCTTACCATCTAGAAAAGAAAGTTATGAGAATGGCGTGTTTAGTATCTGCTCTAGTTTTTTTGGTGTGTTTGTAGTCATCAGTATGGTATGAAATTTATTGACAAGAATGAAGTAAAAGAATATGTCAGTTCGGGGCTTCATTTTAAAAATGTAAAACCTGATGTGTGAACAATAATTAATGGTTTAATATCTTGAAAATCTTTTGAGCTAAATAGGAATTAAGCTGAGAAGAGAACTACTTCTGTGTTAATATACCATGGTATATTATTAAATAAAAATGGTCCGAATGTGTAGTTTACTGATTTGGGATTTCCAGGGGATTAAACATCTTGTATAAACGAATCTTCTAGATTTCTAAACCTTTAAAATATTAATGAATTAATAATCAACTTATTTATCAGATAGTTCAGTTTCTTCTCTGTGCCAGCTGCTGGGGTAAGTGGTAGAGAAGCATAGGTGAGCACATGAGGCCCCCCGAGTCCTTTGCGGCAGATGTTGGAGGGTGATGGTCAGAGGAAGCAGGTGGATTCAAGGCAGTTTCCACCACAGAGTTCTTGTTTAGGAGTCCACTGAATAGAGGGGGATAGTGCTAGACTGAGGAGACATTTCAGAAACAGGATATAAAAGCACCATTAGGGCAGAGATTTTTGCCTGTATTACTTACTGCGCTAGCCTCTGTGCCTAGAACAACATTTGGCTCATCACAGGTGCTTCAAAGTATTTTTTTAGATGAACGAATGAAGCTTAAGAAAGAGCTTATACAGAAGGTCAGAGGTGTGAGAGAAAGGCTCTGCAGGGACCAGCGAGGAGTTTAGGGTGTATAGGGAGTGGGGAATCCAGGTAGAAATTTTTATATTTTACTGTTTTTTTTTTTTTTCAAATTAAAATATTGTAAAATCATTATATCCTTTGCACATTCCTAACTACAATAGAGTAAACTCTTCTTATGGACTTGGGAATGGAAGCATCAGTTTACGATAGGTCAGCCAGATTCAAGCCAGGGTACAAACGTGGACTGATCGCAAGCAAGATCCTGCAGTTAGCTCTGTGTTTTCCTTGTAAAGGTGAAGTAAATATAATCTGTTCAATCCACTTGCTTTTCAAAACCATAAACTTCCTGAAGGCAAAAATCCAGTTCTGTATACTTTTTATGGTCCACCTTGCCCCACACTTTGCATGTAGTGGCTGCTCAGTAAATATTTGATAAGTGAGTAATGGTTATGGTGCATCCAGGAAAGTGTAGTGTGGCTTTTTCCTCTCTCTCTCTCTCTTTTTGTGGCTTTTCTCTTTTAATAAGACGATTGTGTAATTAAAGGCCAAAGCAGCCATAGCCCTGATTTTTTTTTTTTTTTTACTTTTTAGAAAATACTCTTCACTGATGCAACAGATACCATCTGTTGTTTCTGTCACTAACATAGTGGTTCATCAAATTATTTATACACCTGACTATTTAAAAGTATTGATTATTTGTAGCATATCTGAGAATAATCAATAATTTTAAATAACTGAGGTATAGTGAGCAAGAGGTTGTTTTGTCACTTTATCTCCTTCTCTCCCCAGTATTTTATTTTACTTCCATTAAATTGTTTTGAGGTTTGCATTTGTACTAGAGTCTTGTTTTATTTCACTTTCTACTGTAGGAAGTTTCAAACATAATTGTAAGTAGAATAGTATAATGAATTCCCTCTCCTCTAGGTTTTTTTTTTTTAAAGATTTTATTTATTTGAGAGCGAGTGTGCATGAGCCTGACCATTAATGGGGGGAGGGGCAGAGGGACAAGCAGACTCCCCGCTAAGCATGGAGCCCAACTCAGGGCTCAGTCCCAGGACCCTGAGTTTATGACCTGAGCCAAAACCCAGAGTCAAATGCTCAAACTACTGAGCCACCCAGGTGGCCCTCTGTCATCTAGGTTTACTAATTACCAACTTAATCTTGTCTCATCCCCTCACCAGATCTACACACTAGAAAATTTTGAAACAGATTCCAGATATTTTATTTCATGTGCTAGAGTCTTTTTTTTTTATAAAATTTTTTTTTAAAGATTTTATTTATTTGTTAGAGACAGAGAGCAAGCACAGGCAGACAGAGTGGCAGGCAGAGGGAGAAGCAGGCTCCCCGCCAAGCAAGGAGCCTGATGTGGGACTCAATCCCAGGACGCTGGGATCATGACCCGAGCCGAAGGTAGCTGCCCAGCCAACTGAGCCACCCAGGTGTCCCTGTGCTAGAGTCTTTTGATGAATGGGGATACATTTCATTGTTAGAAAAGGATGCTATTTCTGAAAACGTGATACTAAACCATACAAATTTCCCCTTAAGTTTTCCTTAATGTATAACTTTTAACACTGCTCTGTGCATAAGAAATATTAAAAAACTAGTATTGTTGATGTTAGACTACGATTTAAGTCCCAGTCTGATTTCATGGAGATGCAGTCATCAGAAGCCTGGCTGATGGTTGAGAGTTCTGCAGGACCTGCTTGCTCTGGGTTGTGTTTGGCCACAAAACATGGCCCGAGCTGTTTAGCAGTCACATATCTTTATGCTAAGAGGTCCGTTCTGTGACGGTGTTAGCAAAGGTCCAGAATGTTTGGGCTCCAGGAGCCGCTTGTCCAAGCTGGCCCTTTCTTGCCTCCCTCTCTGCTGGCATCTTTTATTGCCAGGGGCCTACAGAATTAGCACAGAGTAAAGCAATTTGCCTGTTTTCATCCACTTACTCTGAAGGCGTTTGCCGGGAGCAGCGTTTGGAAGCTTTGCTAAAATGGAACAGATTCATTTGCACACACTCTGAAAACCAATCGGAGCATAGATAACACTCAGAAATGGATTCTCTGAAAAGACCGTAGCATTATTTTATAGATTCTAGCTGAGAGTTGTTTTCATCATCCGTCTCTAGCTGCTCACTGTCCAGACATCAGAAAACATGTCAGTCTGTGTACGTCAGTAGTCTCAGTGCCCAGCCAGGGGTGGATGTGTGGTGGGCCTCATTAACATTTGTTGAATGCGTAAATGGAAAGCGATGTGTAAAAAAAGAAATATTTGGCTTAACAATGGTGGAGTAAGAAGTCCTTATGAACTATGTTGACACGAGCTGTATTTGCTTATAAAAATCCTGACATTCTACTAAAGGTACACAGACTTTGTTATTGGAATTATCACTGTGGAATGACTTTCATACATAGTTAGTGCTAACCCTCCTGCTTCATTATTTTGTTTATAAGCTACCAAACACCATGTGATTTTTCTATGGACCAAGTATACTTACTGCCCTACAGCTGCGTGCTGACTCAAAGAATCCGAGGAAAGTTTCTCCCGCACTAAACTGTACAGAGTGCTGAATTATACTTGTAGAGGTGCATATCTTTTTACATGATAGGCCTAAGTTGCTTTTTAAGTTAGCTTATCCCCCAACCCTGAGTGCTGATGCATATTGTCTGGCCCTGCTTCCAACTTTAAGTGTAGGATTAACCTAGACTGTGGTTAACCTTTGTGTTGGTTTCCTCTTGGGGCTGCATCAAATTAGCACAAACTTAATGACTTAAAACAGCACAAATGTATTATCTCACATTTCTTTGGGTCACATGTCCATGCTGCCTTGGTTGGTTTCTCGATGTTGGGTCTCGAAAGGCCAGGATCAAGGTATGGGCTGACTGGCCCCTTATTTGGAGGCTCTGGGAAGAATCTGCTTCAGAGTTCATGCAGAATCCAGTTTTTTGTGGTTGCAAGACCAAGGTCCTTGCTTCCTTGCCTGCTGGAGCGTTCTTAGCTTCTGGAGCCTTCTGTCCCATTCTTGGATTTGGCCCTTGTGTTGTCTGAGTCACCAACGATGTATTAAATCCTTCTCTCCCTTGGAATCTCTGACTTCCTCTTTGGCCACATCTGACTCCAGCTGGGGAAACTTTCGTGCTTTTAGGGCTCATGTGATTAGAATGGGTCCACCCAGATAATCTAGGATAATCTCCTTATTTAATTATATCTGCCACATAACATGGCACAGTCATGGATTCCAGGGATTAGGGTGTGGATGTCTCTGGGGTGCTGTTCGTACCACACTCTGACTGCATCACTGTTTTCTCTGCATGCTGCACAATCACCCCAGCTTGATGGTTCATTAGAGGCTAAAAAATCTAAATGGCGTGCTACCCTTTTGGAACAGTCTTATCTCCTTTCTTCTGTCCGTATATGTGCCCCAACTGCTCTTGATGTCACTTCTGATTGCTTCTGCTTTTGATCTTCCCACCTACCCCTGCCTTCTCTGCTGCCTGCCACGCTCACCTTTTCATGGTTTCTTCTTTCTTCTGCCCTGCTTTTCTTACTGCTCCTTTATTCCTCAGAAGTTTGTTTTTTCTAGCTAGTGCTGATCACTGGGAACATCCTCTGGATTAATGGACCGACTGTGATTCTTAATGCACTGACTGTGATTCTTTTTTGAGTGTTTCTTTCTGACTCTCTAAGAGTTGGAGCTTCGCTGGCCCTTGTCCCCTCATAACGAGCTTACCTGACCACATGCCTTTAATGTTTGGTGCTGACCTGAAGAATTAACATTGCTGACAGATAGGGAGATAAATGAAGTATCACTGTACTTTTGCTTTGGTCAGGAAGAAATTTCTTTTCCTGTTGTAGATGTTATCCACCCCCCCAGATGTTAGGTACAGATAACAGATTTGTATCTGTCTAAGGGTAAGTTGTATAACATGCTACTTGTGTTGTATCATGGCTTTGTGTGTTACATGTAGCAAATAGAATGAGAAATTTTTTAAAATCCAGAAATTCAGAGCTATTGCCTATTCAAATACTGTTTCTGCCCTAAAGTCATCCCTTTTAATGGTATATGAGTCTAGCATTGCTTATTTAATAAATCTTCAGTTGATGGACATTTAGATTGCTAACATTTAACACACATATAAACAATGCTGTGGTGAACATCTGTGCCCACATCCAGTATTACTTCATTTGGATAAATTCCTGAAAGTGCAATTATTGGGCTAACGTGTGTACATTTTTGATGCTTCTGGTAATGTTGCCAAATTGCTTTCTAGAACATTTGTACACTCTCTTAAGCAAATTGTGTCAGTGTCTTTTCCTGTTCCTTCAGTAAATTTTACACTTTAAGTTGCCATGAATCATGCTCGAAATACCTTAAGTCCCAAACCCGTGTTTATGTTCACATGGTTGTTTTAAAGGTTTTCATCCTCAGGAATTGAAGACTGATGTTTTTCCCTTGAAAAGCAACTTTTATTTTTTATTTAAAAAGATTGTTTATTTATATATTTGACCAAGAGAGACACAGCGGGAGAGCGAACACAAGCAGGGGGAGTGGGAGAGGGAGAAGCAGGCTTCCTGCCTAGTGGAGAGCCCAGTGCAGGGCTTGATTCCAAGACAATGGGAATGTGACCTGAGCTGAAGGCAGACACCCAACTACGGAGTCACCCAGGCACCCTGAATAGCACCTTTTCATTTCATCATTTAATTAATAGAAAATTTGTAGAGAAGCTGCAAAGGAGTAGAATTTAGGTTTCACATTGATTGCTTATTTCTTTTTATTTAAAAAATATTTTTAAAATTCATTATTTATTCATTATCATTCATTTAAACAAAGAATTTTAGATACCCTTAATTTGAAAGCTGAGAAAATTAGAGGCCTAGCATCATGACTTAATATTTATTTATTCACTTTTAAAAATATTTATTTGAGAGAGTATAAGTGTGAAGGGGGGCAGGAGACAAAGAAGCAGACTCCCCACTGAGTAGGAAGCTTTCATGGAGGTCGATCCCAGGATCCTGAGATCATGACCAGAGCTGAAGGCAGACGCTTAACTGACTAAGCCATGCCAGGCACCCCCTGTGACTTAATAGTTAAAAAGAACGTTGGCTCAAAGCAGTCTAGTGGTTATTAATTACAGACTTGCGGTCTTTGAGTTTTAATTGTTGCTGTATATATTTAATTTGCATAGGATTAGGAAAGTGGTTACTGTTCTCCTAATATTAATGTGTTTAAATTATTGTAATTATTATAATTATGTTTTTTTCTTTAAAGGGGAAAAGCCTCCATCATACCCAGAATGATCATTTCCAGAACGATGGAATTGGTAAGTGGGAAATTAGCCCTGTGATAACCTGCTTTTATTGTATAAGAGATTTACCCCCAAACTTCATCACTAGAAGGAGTAGGATGGGGAAAGGGACACACACACACACACACACCACACTTTGGAACTCACTGCACTCTTTTATTCAACACAATGTAAATTCTTTGTTATGCCATTCCTGAAAACATGTGATTTGTATCTAGAAGTTTGAGGAAAAACATTGAAGCCTATGCAACAAAAGTTTCTGGAACACATTTACATTCTCCAGATGTTGGGTCATTGAAATTTCAAGATGAAGTTTATTTAAACAATTAAAAATATTACAGAAGTATGCTTTTAAAATAATTATTGCTTAACCTTCATTTTGTTTGTGGCTATATTACAGTTGTAAGCCAAAACTTTGTTGTGAAGGGTTGCATATATTTTCCTAGTCTTAAAAGAATGTTTCCTGAGTGTGTATGGTTTTCTTGAAAGACACACCTCTGGCTTCTTGGAAGACATTTACAATTATACTAGTTTATAAAAGGAATACTTTGTATATTTCAAGCTAATTTTAGGGAACCTTGTAAAATGGTAATTTTTTTAATATGCTTTATTCTTCCACATTGGTATTTCCTCGATTATAAGATATCTTATGGCAAACCTGGGAAATGTATTTTGCTGTTGGTGATTTAAATTATTCTTGTGTAGAGAAATGTGTACAACTACTGAGTGTATTCTCTCTCTGTTTATATTTCAGTTCAGCCCAATCCTTCTGTACTTATTGGCAATCCTATTAGAGCATATACTCCTCCACCCCCTCTTGGACCTCACCCAAATTTGGGGAAATCTCCAAGCCCTGTTCAAAGAATAGATCCTCACACTGGGACAAGTATTCTTTATGTACCTGCTGTCTATGGAGGGAATGTAGTTATGTCGGTGCCTTTACCTGTAAGTGAACATTTGAGATACTTTCTATTGAATAAAATAAAATAGGCTTCACTAAATTAGTGACTATCCCAAATAGTGTTCTACCTTTTTAAAAAATTTTTTTCAATGCCTGTAGGCTTTTGTTTTTATTTTATTTATTTTTTTTTAAAGATTTTATCTATTTGTTAGAGAGAGAGAGAGAGCAAGCACAGGCAGAGTGGCAGGCAGAGGCAGAGGGAGAAGCAGGCTCCCTGCCAAGCAAGGAGCCCAATGTGGGACTCGATCCCAGGACGCTGGGATCATGACCTGAGCCGAAGGCAGCTGCTTAACCAACTGAGCCACCCAGGCGTCCCGCCTGTAGGCTTTTAAAGCAGCTCATTCTTTAACCATCAGAGTTTGAAATGACCAAAGTAATATGAAATGTTGCTTACAGTTTGTTACTAGATTGCCAGTGGCTATGAAGAAATTTGTAAATTGGATGTTTTGATTGAGAAGCCTTTGTATTCTTTTAAAATATTTTTACTAGGAAAATTGAGCTGCAAGTTAACAGAGCTAATAAATTGGTCTCTTGTTTTATAAAGTGATGCTTTACTTTATCTTTTACTTTTTTATCCTTACATAATTCACTAATCCTTCCTAAGAAATAATAGTTTTTTGGAGGAGGCAAAGAAGCTTGGGTTAGTCTAGCTCTCTGGATCTGAATTTATCTGAGAAATTTCCCTCCTTATGAATCTTACTGGTACTTAATAATATTATTAAATCCTTTCTAAGACAACAGGTATTTAGAGGGCTTCCATCTTATGTATGGATAGTAGAAACCCATTTTTATTCCTTTAAGATTCTTTAATATTTTAGTAATTTTGATAGTTTGCTAATATAATAATATTTCCAGATTCAGGAATTTTAGCCTAGAAAATATATCTTTCATTTAAGGCAAGTGTTGTAATTTTAGTCAGAGGTGATTATTGCCAAAGATTTTTGGCATTCCCCCACGACCAAAATGGAAAAATGCCATGATGTAAACCTTTCTCAGCCATATTGATCACAATAGTTTACAATTACAGCAGCCAGTGAGAGTAACGGTCAGTAAGAAATACGTAATTCATGCCCACTCCCCGTAGACCTTCAATTTTAGCTGACTTATTTCTTCCCAGACAGCCTG
>RCUC01154421.1:0-42136 GCA_003697995.1 Taxidea taxus jeffersonii
AAGCTAGGCTCTGGGGTCTCAAAGGTGTGGATCTCAGGAAATCTGCCTCTCATCAGTGAACCTCGCAGCAAAAACACATAGTAGGAAAGGCAAAACACAGATATGTTAACATATCAGATTGGAATATATATCATAGCCTAATTTGGAAATGGCCTTTAAATTTCTGTATTATTTTATTAGAGGTCTTATTCTTAGCATATGCCAATGGACTTAGGATACTTAGCTCTCTTTGTAGGGTTTACAGGTTTCCACTTTCCATATCTTTCTTCTTTTTAATTAGTTATCTCTTATCTATTCTTTTCTTTATATATGCCATGTTTGTTTGTTACTGGTTTTCCATAAGTCTGCTCAGCAGGCAAGATTCTAAAATGAGGGACACAGCAGAAGTTTGGGCCAGTGATTCAGACTCTTGTAGGTGGATTTTTATCTTCTGTTCAGTACGTATTGACAACCAATACACGGTTAGGAGATGAAGTCTATTTTCTTTATCGTTGCTGGTTGGTAATAAGTTTTGTTTCAGAGTTTTGCTGTCATCCTTTGAGAAGGATAGTTTTTGTGATTGCTCATGTAATGAAATAATTGGGATTTTTTTTCAATAATGCTGAGATTGTATGGGAAGGCAGCACATTGCTATATTTTCGTATTTTGAAAGATGAGCCTTCAAGATACATGGTAACAATTTGATATTTTTATACATTGTAAAATTATCCCCATGATAAGTCTAGTTACCATCTGTCACTATACAAATATCAAATCACTATGATATAGATCTGAAACTTATAGGGCATTGTACATCAATTATGCTTCAATCAAATAAAATATGCTAAAAGAAAAAAAAGACACACGGTAGCTTGAAATAATAAAGCTTTGCATATTGAAAATACCTATCTTTCATGGAATTCTTGGTTTCACCATGTAGTTGGTATGCATCTCCAACTGACCATTAGGCATTTTTGATTAAGAATAGATTTACCAGGTGACTTATAATAAAGAAAATATTGATAATATTTTGCTGACCTTACAACCTCAACTATCTCTATTAGATTATTTTAAGAAAGAAAAGGATATTCTAGTCTATTAGTTGTTAACCCAGATGCATGTAAGAATCATTTAGGGATATTTTTGAAAAATACTGAAGTGAGGGATCTACCTGCAAAGATTCTCATTTAATTAAATGTTGATGGACCGCGGACTTGGATTTTAAAACTTATTTTCATATACAGCGAGTATTGCAAACTGCTGGGTTGAAGAATCCAATCTCTGTGTACTAAGTATGTCGTATGTCCCTTTAGATTGATTCCTTTTGCCCTGAGTTCAAAATTAAAGGATCCCCTGCTTCCAGCGGCATGTTTTAGTTTTGGTAAACAACAGTAATGATGAACAACATTGAAATAGCTTATTAACATATCACTGCTGAACTTTATTTTTTTCTCTTTATGAACATAACTGAGTTTGTGAAGCTGAAAAAAGCCTGCAATTAACCCCATTATTTACAGCCACTGTGATTTGCCTGCAGAGTCTTAACACTTGCTGGGTCAAATGGTGTCTGAAGAAATTATTTGTCATTTATTTTCTCTGCTTGATCTCTTTATGTTGAACAAAAGTGCCCAATAGAAATAAAATATGAGGTGTCATGATTGATGAATCATGTTACTATGCATTCCATGTGGCTCATCTTTTTGATAAAGTGGTAAAATATTTTTCTCAGTTTTAGAGCTTTAGAAATTAAAGCTCAAAAGATTTTCTCTGAACATTAATGTATAAAAGCAGTTAACATATATACCTATAGTCCTGGAAATTACGTATTTGTTTTTAAATAAAGCATGCTGCTTACTTCAATTTATTTCTAATTTAAGTTAAATTCCTAGAGTTGTATAAGTGCTATATCAAGGATATTTACCAGAGAATCTTCAATTCCCTGATAGTAATCATGTAAATTAACTGTGACATATCTGACTCACTGACTATTTTCTTTAGGATGAGTTGATGCTAGTTAAAGATATACTCATTAGTCAATTGTATACCATGCTATACTGCAGTTTAAGAAATTAGCAGAAGTAAAACTACTTCCAATGACTTCAGTTTTATTTCAAAAAAAAGTGAAAAATCTCACAATAATGAAAATTGTGACTTGTTTTTGAATATTTATTTGAAAATTTATACTTTGAAATTAAAATGCTGTGCAACTTAATTGTGTCATCCATAGAGTGATTATGAAATTTATAAAGAAGTTTATTTTGTAATATACTAAAGACCTAAATTTAAATTAGAATAATCAGTATCTTCTTTTTAGTACTTTCAATGAATAGCTGATAAAACTTGTTTAGAGATAACATTAAAACTTGAAGTCCTAGGGGCACCTGGGTGGCTTAGTGGGTTAAAGCCTCTGCTTTTGGCTTGGCTCAGGTCATGATCCCAGACTCCTGGAATCCAGCCCCACTTCGGGCTCTCTGTTCAGCAGGGAGCCTGCTTCCTCCTCTTTCTGCCTGCCTCTCTGCTTACTTGTGATCTCTCTCTGTCAAATAAATAAATAAAATCTTAAAAAAAAAACAACAACCCTGAAGTCCTAGAAAAACATTAAATGCAAAACATGTAACTCCTTTACACTACAACTTCAAATCCAGAATATATTTTGCATTTAAACCTCAAAATTTTAAATTTCGGTGATCAGATATGATCAGACCAGTTGTCCACATTACAGTAAATGAACTGGTTGTATGACGGGGTTCTCTGGGATGTGTACTGTCAATTGTAATATTTTTCAGTTCCTGTAGAAATATCAAACAAGATCATTCAATCAAGTCCTATCTTTTACAATTGTAAAAAAAAATGCTAAGAAAGTTAAAGATGTACAAATGTGATCAGTACCTACAGCCACTTAATATTAGGGTAGGTATTGGAGCCACATGTTTCACTTTAAGTTAAAAGATTTTCCACCTTGCCAACTACCCCATTTGCAAAGGTCTTCTCACTTGAACTGTACATCTAGTCCATTGTTTTGTAATGCCTGCTTCATTTATCTAATATATTTTAATATATATGCCCTTTATATTCTGATCTAATTTTAAGTTACTACTACTGAGAGATCTTGTCTTGTAATAATTCTATGCTCTGTAGGGTACAGTAATATAAAAACAATTAATAACGTATTTTGGATTTTTAAATTTAGTATCCCCCAATTGACCTTTTCTTTCTACTCAGTAATATAAATAACAAATACATATAAATAAGTTCCATTTTATATATGTATATATAAAAATACAAACAATATGAAATGATTTTGGTAAAATTGTCTAGAATGTGAGGTTGATAAAAAATCAATTATCCCTATTTTAGATATTTTATTGAAGCTCAGATTAAAATTTAGACATGACATGGGGATTGCTTTTATTGTTGAAACTACCTACAAACATTTTCATATGATTGAGTGATTGAGCAACAGTATTTTTTAGAATGTATGATCATGCTGTAGCCCTGTTCAACCATTTGAAATGTGAACAATCTGATTTGAGATATGCTTTAAGTGTAAAATGCACAGTGGTTTTAGAAGACCTAGTTTGAAAAAAGAACATAAATGTCTCATTAATTTTTATTTAGATTTTGTTCTGAAATTGTAATATGTGTGATATACTGGTTTAAATAGGATACATTCTTTTAATTATTTTCAAGTTAGGATACATTCTTAACATGGCTGATAAAAAGTTACATTTGTTGCTCACATTATATTCTGTAGGACAGCACTATTCTAGAGCAGTGGTCAAAGTACCTGATAAGCATAAATAATATTAATAGATATCTTATAAAGGAAAACCTTATAGAACTTTATTTATTTGTGTTCAAGTTTTGGTTCAATAATAATTACACTGATTCCATAATTTGGCTGGGTTTTAGGTATTAAGTGTAGTCAGTAACTCCTACTTAGTATGTGCATAAAATTTATTAGAGAAGATGTCAATCTTAATTTTCTGCCACTGTGGAATGGTAAGGAAGTTAGATTCAATTCAATGATAACACAGGATTGTTAGGGTCTTTTTAATTCTATAGGATATAATTAGTACATCATATTTAAGATCTCACTTAAAAATTTTAAAGCTCTGAGTACCTAATCTTTAGAATTTAGTTTGTTTCTGTATTTGGTTTGCTCTGTTAATTCAACTAAAAATGAGAGCAGGTCCATTTATTGAGATTCTATTGTTTCAGGCATTACATATTAAAGAAATGTTACCTCATTTAAACTTTGAAAGAATCCTATGATACCAATATGATCATATGTTGAGTGTTCTTTCACAGATGGTTTTCACTATTAATTCAGCTGTTTCCAGTCTATCCTAGAAAGAGTTAAAATTTGGGTCCCTCTAGTAAACAAACACCTGAGGGAATATAGCTTATATTTTGGTTGCTGAATACTGTAATTGCTACTTCAAATAGAAAATAAAGATTTTGTCATATTTCCAAAAGTAAGATGCAGATTAAAAAAAATATCACTGTGTGGGGGGAGAAAGGACTGCACCAGAAAACTGATGAATTTTGTTTTCATGCAGTGACTCCCAACACTGGTTTTGACACATCCCCAAATAAGACTACTTCGTTGCAGTTTTTTTTTTTTGCATTTTTGTTTTTGTTGGTTTTGGTTTTTTAACAATTCAAAACAATTCTCTTCTATGGGACTCTTTGTTAATAAACCATGATGTGAATTTGATAGTATGTTTTGTTAATTATTACACCAAAACTTTAATATTAGCACACACTTGTATGTATGGACCATGTTCACAGTATTCAAGAGACTTGATATATTAATTCAACTCTTATAGAAACTAAAAGAAATATAGTATCTCAGTTTTAAAATGGCATAGAATGTTAAATAATTTATTCAAAATCACATAGCTAATAGTCAGGATTCAAAGTCAGGAATTTCAAATCATGAATATGGCAGAGCAACTATACAAATACTTTGTACCTCTACATCCCTTTTCTGTTTGCTGTTGTTGTTTCTGTGAAAGTCAAATTCAATGAAGAAACAGTAAGGACAAACTTCTTTCTGACATTGTTAAGGACCACTTCCACATTCAGAGGATATAGTCTAGAGATTTGGAAATGCAGAGAAAGAAATCACTGTCAATTTCCTTGCCTGGTTTCCTCTTCCGATTCTAAAACCTGATAGTTAGATATGTTAGATAATTAGATCTCTAATTATCACAAGGGGTTTCACAGAATTCTAAAATAACAGTAATTTGAATTTTAAATACTTAAAATAATTATGTGTCATATAGCTTTGGGGACAGAAAGGGGTTTCACACTATTAACTATGAAGTTGGAGGTTTCAGCCATTCAAAATGCCAGAAATAATTATTACAGAATTTCAAGCTGAATTTAACCAGGAACAGCACATCTTTTAGGTTCGGTGGAACACTTTGAGAGTGCCAAATACAGGTTTGTTTTTTTTTATTCAGTGTACGAAGCTCTTTTTTTAAAAATTAACACAAGAAGTATTTATAACTGAATCGAAGTCCCCCAGCAGGATGCTTACTTAAATGGAGTACACTGTTTAAGTCAGTGTTCATTCACAGTGATAGAATCTTTACTTGATACATACTTTGCCAATCACTTTGAAACGGCAAATATCAAAACGGAGAATTTTCCATGCATGACACTAGTCAACCAAAGATCATTTATTACTTTCTTCTAATAGCAACATATCTTGAAAGGATAGAAACAAACTTCACTCAAATGTCTTCATTATAAAATGCAGGATTAATATAGTGTTAACTCTTTTATGGTTATACTATATTGTGTAGACTCAAATATTTAAATGTATAATTATCTTTTTAGCTTTATTTCTTTCTTCAATCATAAATGTCTATAAAATATAGAGGAAAACATAACTTGTAGACTAAAATAAGCAAAGTAAGCTAAAGGCTGAAATAATCATACCATAGAATTTCTGGCTTCTATGCTGACAATTAATCAGCTTGGATATTTCATTCCTACCTTCATAACAACAACAACAACATGAAGAAACTAAAACCAATGGCTATTCTTAGATCCGTCATAATCAATGATGGAAAATAAAAATTTCCCCCCTAAGATCTCGAGGAGGCAAAAATATCCTCTCTCATCACTTCCACTGGGTATCAAATTCTAAAATGTAGCTTTCCAATATGTAAGCAATGAACACATGGGAAAAGTACAAAATAAATAAATAAATAAATAAACAAAAAACAATGCATTGACAACAGCACCAACAATTGAAATATTTAGGTAAAAACCCAACAGAATATGCATAGCATTTATATGCAAAATACTAGAAAACTCTGATGAAGTCAAAGATCTAAATAAATAGTGTTCTTGGCCAGGAAGACTACAGTTAACATGTCAGATTATCCCAACCTAATTTATAAATAAAAGGGGAAGAAGTGACAAACCCTCTGTGCAGAAGAATTGCAAATAATTTATGTAGATACTTCATCCTCAAGGAGGGGGGAGCATGACTCTATATACTCTTATGGATGAACTAGGCATAGCAACTTCTTTCCAAAGAGTACAGTATGGAAGGGGTGCAGGGATTTTACAGTGGAGGAACACTATAAACCCTATCTCAGCTAGGAATCAGGCCAGCGTGCATGTTCATAAATCATGTTGATAGTATGTACCTTTGATACGATGTGATGAAAATGGCACTTTGCCTCTACGGTCATCCTTCCCAAAACCCATAACCTCAGTCTCATTATGAGAAAAACATCAAATTCTGATAGCTAGGCATTCTAGAAAATACCTGACCAGTTTTCCTTAAAACTAATAAGGGACATCAAAAGCAAAATGAAATGAAACAAAACTCAAAATCAAAAAATAAACTAAAAAAAACAAAGTGTAAGAAAATGTCATTGCTAAGAGAAACCTAAGGAGAAATGATAACTAAATGTAATGTGGTGTCTAGACTAGATCCTCCAAAAGAAAGATGACATCAGGTAAAAATCAAGAAAACATGAGTAAGGTATGGATTTCAGTTAATAACTGACAACCTTATAATTAATGTAGGATACTAATATAAGATGTTAATAATAGGAGGAACTAGATGTGGGGTACATGAGAAGCCTAATATCTTCATAATTTCTCTGTAAATATAAACTAGACTATATAAAATATAGGTGATATTTTTCAAATTCTTTTAGTCATTTATGCTTGGAACAATTTAATTTTAAATACAACTATTTTGTGTATACTCTGGAATATTTTAAGCCTAAATCCTCCTACAATCTCATGTAGTTTGTTTATTTCCTTAAGGTATACTATATTTACACTATGTTACCAAATCTTCAAAACATTTTAAGGATAATTTGATAAGAGAAAAATCAATTAGCAATGGAAAACTATCAATAAAAATCAAATTAAAATGCCATGAAAAGACCAAGCAAAAGTGGTTATCATTTCCCCTATACATCCATAATAATTTATACATTGTTTGTTTTCAAGTATATCATTTTACCTGAATAATTGTGGGATGATCTATGTATATTTACCCCTGAAATTAAATAAACAAGTGAATAAAAGTTAAGCAAAAAATCAGGCTAGAAACAAATGCTTTTTTTGGGGGGGGAGAAAAAGATAAAGAGATTTTACTCATAAAGTAAAATGTGTTTATATGCTTAAATAAAATATTATTTAATCATATAATATTCCCCAAATGTTAACAAATAGCTCACTTAAGATATTTAGTTTCTTTCCATAATACCCATCTTTTCATAAACAAAAGAAAATGTATAATTGTTTGATATAAACATTGCAGAGCCTACAAAAATGAAAATTTAAAATCCAAATAAACATATCAACTTACGTATAACTTATAACAAATTATAAGACATGACTATAATCATTTAAGCTTATAAAATTTCTAGATGTGCCAAAAAGCCTATACCATATCATAAAATTTCAAGCCAGAAAAAAAAAATTAGCTGTTTTTGAATAGTATGGCTCAACCTTTTAAATGTAGGGTAAATATTTTTTTAATAAAACCAACATTTTTTAAATGGTCATTTTAGAAATTACAGCATTCTTTAAATATTGGCATATAATTAATATATTATATTGCCATTAAGTAAAAGCAGTGAGATTATTTTCTGCTTATTTCTAGGAAAAGGATTGCCTACAACAGAGGAATCAAAACAAGGTATTTAACTTGATGTCATAGAAGAGAGATAAACTCATTGATGGATCAAAATTTCTTCAAAACCATTAAAAAAATAAGATATTCTGAAATGAGGAATATATGTGTATCTCGGGTACAATTAGTGGTCTAGGAACACATTAACATTATGGCAAAAAAAGATAACATTAAATATTAAATGCTGATAAATTTACATTAAGTCAATAAGGACAAATACATTGAATTAAATGGTAGTAATGGAAACAAAACAATCAAAGACATATTTATAACAGGAACAGGAAATGTTTGAAGTAAATGAGACTACAAAAGATGTAGAAAATATTTTAGATTACACAAAATGATAGGACCTTATTCTTAGAATTAAGGTCAGAGAATCTGATGAAATCAGTTAATATTTTAAAGGTACAGATGAGTGATCATATGGGATAACAGAAAGAAAGGAGAATACATTAATGATACTTTCAGAAGTCCCATTTGTTTCTGGTGGTAGCAAAATAAGGTAAAATAACTCATATTTTATAGTAATCTCTAAAAGTATGAGTTTCTTTGAAAACATTGACATTGAAAAATCAAGAATAATTGGTCTAGATAATAATGGAAAAATATTTTGTGGAAGATGGAAAATCAGACATAGGTAACAAAGATTATATTGATAGTAACATCCTAAAAGTATAAGCTTGAAAATTGGTAAAGAAAGTAACAGGAAAAAAAAAAATTAAGTGCAAATGTGAATAAAGTCTAACCTCACTCTAATCCAAAGATTAGTAAATTTTTAAATGTTTACGAACAGATGTTTGAGGAAAAAGCTAAAAGCTAAAAAACTGACTAGTAATCATTTTTAAACCATAAGATTATTTACTCATTAAATTGGTTCACTCGTTACAATCCTTATCTTCACACTTCAAATATTTTACCACTAAAATATTAAAATATTTGAATTCCTGTTATACATACAACATTAAAAACTATGTGATAATTTTTCTTCCATTATTATTTTAATTTTAAGGGAAAATAATCCTAGAATTCACTTTAACCAAATCTGACAATCAAAATTTTAATTATTTCCAACATACACACTTCACCTCAGCAGACATTACAACTCCAGAATTTTTGAATAAAACATTTATGTTTAAGATTGTCTACATTTGCATATTATTTTCTTCCTGAAAATGCCTTCCTCTCCTTAACTATTATTTTTACCCTGTTTAATCTATTTCTTCTCCCTGATCCCTTGTTACCCAAATTTCCTTCCTAAATTTACTATAAAATAATGCACTTAGGGGCACCTGGGTGGCTCAGTGGGTTAAAGCCTCTGCCTTCGGCTCAGGTCATGATCCCAGCATCCTGGGATTGAGCCCTGCATCAAGCTCTCTGCTCAGTGGGGAGCCTGCTCTCCTTCCTTTCTCTCTGCCTGCCTCTCTGCCTACTTGTGATCTGTCTGTCAAATAAGTAAATAAAATCTTAAAAAAAAAATAATGCACTTAATCTTCTTCATGGAAATAATATTTGTTTGTACATATTATTTTTGTTTATAACAGCTATATTTTACCTCCCCTAAAGTAGAGAGAATTCCTAGAAAATAATATTTTATTCATTTCATAAACCAAATCAAGAATGATTCATATACTGTTGGTAGTCAATATAACTTTGTAGAATCTGAAAATAATAAATGAATACAGGTTCCAATACAGATTTATCTTACATCATCAGGAAGCAACAGAGAGCAATGAGAACCTACAAGTGTCCCTATACACAATAAAAAAGTAATTATCCCCTCAGTTATTTTTGCTTGATTCCAGTGGTCTAATTTTCAAAAGAAGTTTTTTTGTACAGGATATATGTAAAGAATTTACAGAAGAAAAACATACAACTAGTAATAATAAAAAAGGAATACTATTTTATTTTCCTTTATTCATAAAAGTGGTAATTCATAATTAGCAATCCACAATTAACAACCGACATTTCCTCCATAACCTTATACATATGTGTGCATGTATATATGTGTGTATGTGTATGTGTACAACAATAAAAATGTAGAATAAGAAGGTGGCAGATCCAGTGGCTGCTTGATAACTATCTCTAGATGATTCCATATCACATTACATATAATTATATTAAGACAACTTACTTAACTTTTATTTTGAGCACAAATGGAATGAGACAAATATTTGAAGAATGACTATGTAGAAAGCATCCTAACTAGATGTTAACATATTTACTCAATTTTAACTCCAAAACAAACCTACAAAGTCCTACTTTCCACTATTTGAAGAAAAGAAAACTAGGATTTAAAGTAAATCATTTAGGGACACATCGGGCTCCTTGCTCAGCAGGGAGCCTGCTGTTCCCCTTGCTGTGTTCCCGCTCTCTGACAAATAAATAAAATCTTTAAGTAAATAAATAATTCAAGTAAGTCATTTAACTTGTCCAAGAAAACACAGACACGATTATAAATTTTAGGCCACTTGATTTTTGAAAAAGTTGTAATAGCAATTCAAAGGAAAAAATTAATATTTTCACATCTTACTTGAAAAGCTTCAAATCACATTGAAAATCATATACAAAATTGAATTAAAATGGATCTTATATCTAAACGTAAGGCCTAAAATTCTAAAATTTCCGGAAGAAAACATTGGGAAAAATATTTGTGAACTGGGGTTAGGTCAACATTTATTTAACATGCCATCAAAGTTATGATCCACCAAAAAAAAAAAAAAAAATTCTAATTTGCAATTTACCAACATTACAAAAAGTAAAAATGTCTACTCTTCCTAAGATACTGGTAAGAGAAGGAAAAGGCAAGCTCTCATATGGGAAAACCTATTTGTACTTACATATCTAATAAAGAACATGTGTCTAAAATACATAAAGTACTCACACTAAGAAGGCATACAATTCAAAAACCAAATGGGTAAAGTACTTGAATGGGCACTATGCCAAAGACAATATAAGGATTTCAAATAAGCATAATAAAAGATATTTAACATAATTAGGAAAATAAGAATTTGAACTACAATGAGATATCACCGTACCTTTATTAGGAAGGCTCTCCTTTCTAAGTATGGATAAGGATATAAACCAACTAAACCTCCCAGACACTGGTAATGAGAGTGGAAATTGGGACAGCCACTTTGGAAAGTTTGGCAGTTTCTTAAGAAATTAAAATATCTATCATATAACCCAGACATTACTACACCCAGTTTTCCCCCCATGACAAATGAAAGCTTGCATCTATACAAAGATTATTACATGGATATTAATAGCAGATTTGTAATAGCCCCAAACTGGAGATGGCCCAAATGTACATGAATAAGTGAATGGAAAAATAAATTGTGTTATATCCATGTAAATGAATGAACTCTTGTTATACCCAAAAAAGACCTTTCAGAAAAATTATGTAAAATGAAACAGGCCAAATAAAGAGAGGCCAGATAAGCAATAGAAACATATTGGTAGGCTTTCATTTATATAAAATTTTAGAATATGGGGCACCTGGGTGGCTCACTGGGCTAAAGCCTCTACCTTTGGCTCAGGCCATGATCCCAGAATCCTGGGATCAAGCCCCACATCGGGCTCTCTGCTCAGCAGGGAGCCTGTTTCCTCCTCTCTCTCTCTCTCTGCCTGCCTCTCTGCCAACTTATGATCTCTGTCAAATAAATAAATAAAATCTTTTAAAAAAAATTTAGAATAGGAAAAACCTAATTGACAGAAACAGGTAATCTGCTGTCTTGAAATGGGGTGAAGGGTTAGGGAGGGACAGAAGGAAGGTATTACAGAAGGGCATAAGGAAATGTGAAGGCTAACAGTTGTATTTACTGAGCGTGATGATTTTACAAGAGGACAAATATTTCAAAATTTGTCAAATACACTTTAAACATGACCAGCTTATTGTGAGTCAATTATATCTCCAAAAAGCTCTGAAAATATTTTGTCAGGGCAACCCCTATTAAAATTCTTCTATAAATTTAATTTTCTTATCCTCTTTATAAAATTTATATCCTGGAAGAGTTGGTCTTTTCTCCCTGCATGAACACTTTGTGTTCACCCCATAATCTATACCAATCTGGCTCTTGCCCCACGCTCCTGTCAGAATTGTTCCCACTGAAGTAACCAATGGTCTCTAATTACTCAATCCACGTTACTTTTTCCTTTCCTGTCTCACTTGACTCTTTAATAGCATCTAATATTATTAACTACTTCCTTTTTCCTTCAAACACTGTTTCAGTACTAAAAAAATCATTGCATCAGGTCTTCATCATATTTTAGCCAATCTCATTCTTCAACGTTGACTCAGTTCTTATGAATAGATGTAGCTAGCTCCCCCTTCTTTTGTTATAAAACCGTCACTCTTCTTTATTTCAGGTAGCAGCATCTCTATACTTCGAGATATTCTTACTTCAAAATACTTTTTTCATAGCTTGTATCTCTTCTCTGAATTCTAATGTATTTATTAATCTCTACTTGGATATACAAAAATACCTCAAAATTTTTAATCATCTGTTTTTTATCCCTATTTTTCTCTACAAATGTAGCTGTGAAGCATTTTAAAGTATGAACTCATGTGTCATCCACTCTGGAAAACACATCAATGATCTTGGGTTAAAATTTAAATATTTAGCATGATTTAAAATGTAATCTTGTCTTTACCTACTTGTGGATCATCTTATGTACCCTGTTTCTAATTTTTTTTAATTTTTTAATTCCAGATATATGGACTTTGTTTGAATTACTTGTCTCTTTCAAAGACAGCTCTATATGCTTTTCTCACTGGCTGGCACTCATCCCAAGCTCTCCCTGCTTTTCATCTTTTTAAACTGTCTTTCTCAGATCTCGGTTCAAATGATTTTCATTAGGAAAGTCTTTCAATTTCCGGTTATCTATTCTTCTCTCTTGATCTATTCTTTCTCTCTTGGCACTGTAACACTTTTTCTTTTTTTATAAACTGATGTATTTGCTTATACTGCAAGCCTAAAAGCCCATAAGTCCACAATCATATCTGTTTTGCTCATTACTGTTTCCTCATTGCCATGAACAGTATGTGACTCAAAGAAGACAAACTAATATTGTATGTGCTGTAGGAAGAATAATCACAGTTAGCTCTTTTAATAACTTATAAAGGACATAATATTACAGTCTACAAACATAGGCATGGAGACAGAAAGAACATCGAATTCAGCCTCTACAGCTCCTTAGATATATGACATTAGATAATTTAATCAACTTTCTAAGCCTAAATTTCCTCATCTCTATAATGGACATAATTAATAAGCAGTCTTCCTTTAAGGTTTTAAGTATATTAAAATCAATGAGCAATACAAATTCCCAATAGAGAGCCTCTAAAACTATATTCCCAATACTTCTTAATATTATTACATATATATTTATTATTACTATATATACATATATATTTTTAAAGGGATATATACATATATATTTTAAAGGAAAGTTGTAGGCAATTAGTTCTTATATAAATTTCAGGAAAGAATTAAATAAAAATAGGTTATGTCTCAATACGATAGGCTTACAAATATTTAGCTTAAGAATTTGAATGCAATAAGCCCAGTTTAGAAAATGACCAGTCCATGTTATAGCAGCATACTTGTATAACAACCAGATCAAGGGTGTGATAGTATATGGAACTGTAATAGCTATGAAAACAATCTATTTAAATTGTATATCACATTATTCACCATCTTATAATTTTATCAGCTCTCAGATTTATTGATATATCATGAAATAATAAAGTCATAAATAATCTCTAATATTTAGATATTTAAAGTTATAAAGAAATGTGGGATAAAATCCTATCATTAATTTTGCAGTTATTAAATAACTTAGTCATTTTCAGTCATTATTCTTGGTGTTTTGAAAGAATTCCATTAGGCAAATGGATGAAACAAAATGTGGTCAATTTTTTTTTCTTTCATGGAAAAGTAACAGGACTATATTTCCTTTGCCATGGAGTGAAAACTGTGAAATGTCAATTGTCAAAGGCCTCCAAAAATATAACAGAAAAATCACTAGTAAGGAAAAAAAACTACAAAGAAGTGGTTTAATAAAGGTAATAGATTAGAAAAACATATTAAAACTTATAAAATTGATGACAAAAATATTTACTATCTCTGTTTTTTCCAACAACAAAATGTTTCCTTCCTTAGGCTAATAAAGCATTAAATATAGAGTCACAGAAATGTTAGTTAATACAATGGTGTTATACACCTTTAGTGTTTGTGATTCAAATAGTATAAGAAAAAACAGAAGTTAATAATTTAAAATAGATCTCTAAGGAAATTTTAACTTCATTAAAATATAAATACTAATGTTCTATTGAAATCAACATGATGTACAGTATAATAAATCAGTAACACTGTAGATTAAAATGGCTACCTATTTTTCACCACATATCCCAAAAAGAGAGGCACATCTATTTCTCATCCCCTCAGTTCTGGGCTAGATCTACAACTTTCCTTGACCACTAGAACATAATAAAATAACTAAAACTTATGAGGTTGAACCTTATGAGATCTGTAGTTCTTACTTTCATATGTTTATAAAGTTTCCTCTTAAGAACTACCTCCCACACACACAGAATTCAAAGTAGGTGGGAGGTTACAATTAAGGTGGTATTCTTACTTTCATATGTTTAGGAAGTTTCCTCTTTTAAGAACTCACCCCCCACACAGAGAGAATTCCAACGTAAGTGGGAGATCACAGCTAAGGTGCTCTCATTGACAGTTTCAGCTAAATGTTCAGCCAACAGCCAACACCCAACACCCATAACTAAATACTTGCAGAAAACCCTACCTCTCTTAGTATCACTACTTCAGGGTTTAGGATTCAATATACGAATTTCGGGAGATAAAAATATCCTGCTGATAGCACCAGTCAATCCATAATATTAAGAGAAATAATATACCATATTGTTCTTTAGAACTGCCTAGTTTGGGTTTGGTTTGCTATGCATAAGTAGAAAATGAAATAGAGAGTAAAAGTTCAACTGTGCTTTAAAATAAACAGTGACTCCCACAAATCCCTGGACTGGCAGTCTCTGTATGACCTTGGACAATTCACATTTCTCTGAGTCTTGGTTTCAACAGAAATCATCTGGTGGGATTGTTGTGAGAAGTGAAAAACAGAGTTCCTGTAAAGCATTTACGCAGTGACTGGAACATAGTAAAAAGTTCACTAAACGTTGTCTGCTGGATTGTTGCTATTGAGGTTGCTGTTAAACTGGTCTATATAAAAATTCTATGAAGTTTCACTCTGCTGAGGCTTTGGGTTGAGCAGGGAATAGAGAAATAAAAAAACATAAAATCAGAGATTTTATGATTAATATATACATTTCTAAAACTATATATTTAATAAGCTGTTATTTTAAATAACAGCAATACATTTATACAGAAAGGTAATTCTAACATTACATCAATAATCTATAACTTATTTTTCCTAATTTACTGTTTTAGACAAAATTTTTACCTTTCTTTTTCCAAAAATATTCAAATGGTTACATTTATTATGATGTTATTATGAAGACTAAAGTTAATTGACTACAGTTTGGCATGATGATAGAGTTGGTGTTTTTGTTTATGCAACAAAAATAACTGATTTTGGAGCACCTGGGTGGCTCAGTCCGTGAAGCATCCCACTCTTGATTTTGGCTCAGGTCATGATCCCAAGGTCCTGAGATGGAGTCTTGCACTGGGCTCTGTGCTCAGGGGAAAATCTGCTCTCTCCCTCTCCCTCTGTCCCTTCCCCTACTCACACATGCACACATGCTCTTTCTCTCTCTCTCTCTCTCTAAAATAAGTAAATAAATCTTAAAAAAAATGATTTGGCTATATAACATAAAATTGAAGTCATCTCATCCCACAAATATGTCATATACATGTCTCAATATTTCATTACATGATGCATTATCATTATGTACTTTATTTCTCTGATTACATTTTAGTTTCCGGCAAGAACTCTCATTTATACTGAGCACTCAGAAAATCCTTTTTATTTATATTTTTAAAATTTCTCAGTGGTATTCTCTAATTAGCTTAAATTTTCATTTCACATTTAAAATGGCTTTTCTTTGTTCTTAAGAAAAAATTAACACTGGATTGATACTAATAACTAGTATCTATTTGTGTTACCCAAACAACAAGTATTTTTATCTTTATGTTTGACCAATTGCACATTGTAAACCACTAATTTCACTTGCGAAGAGTCAAACTCTTAATTTCCTCTTCATTTACCCTTTCCAGCTCAGCAGGACATGTCTCTTCTCTCAAGCCTCCATAATAGACTTAATTTACCCAATAGGGAGGAACAATCATTCAGATACATGGTTACAAAAAACTCTGCTATTGCTCTCTACTGATCTGTCCACCAAATCTCATGGACATCTCCCTTAAACTCATCCTTTAAATTAGCAGTCTTTTATGCTTGAGTGATTTGTATAGATTCATGATATTAACATAAACCTAAAATATTTCCAAAAGACTTTGGAAAAATGTAAAAGAGAAGTAAATTAAGAGAACATTATATTTCTGAAAATAAACTTTTATTTATAAAACTAAGTGGAATATATATTAAAATCATCCAGTAGTTCCTAAAGTCCCCATGCTATTTAGCATAGATTTAAGGTAGCTACTTAAAATCAGTCTGAGCACTTTGTTCAGCTAGTTCTCTTACTCAAACTTATCTCACCCAGAAGTTTCTTGATCAATATGAAAGCTTCATTTAAATTTCCTACTTTCTCTAATTACCTGAGTCAATAGAAAAAAGAAAAAAAGTAACAATAAAAATCATAGAACTTGCCCAATATATTTTAATGACTGAATAGGAAATCCTGGTGGAGCCAGAAGTATGATGAGAATAGTTACTTTAATCATAAGGTATAGGGACAAGTTCACCGGCCAATGTCAACTACCAAATTAATAACTAATGACTAAAACAAAATTAATGTTTTTAGATTCTCTATCACAAGACTTCTGTTTAAGCCTTTTAATAGTATTATTTTTTGAGGAATCTTAAATGGCATAATACGGATTATATTATTGCTTAACTATGAGGAACCTAGAACACAAGAAGATTGTTCAGTTGTCCAGGCTGTTATAAAGGCAGAACTCCCTTAATCCTAGTTATCTAGTGGTAATTCCACAATGGATAGCTGTTCCAAAATATAACACTGTAGATGGAAAGAAGCATCATGATAATAATGCAACTTATATGTCAGAGCAAAACCATACCTCTATGAAAAAGAAACATTTTTTTTTAGATTTTATTTATTTATTTGACAGAGATAATCAAGAGAGAGGTAACACAAGTGGGGGTGGGGGTGGGAGAAGGAGAAGTAGGCTTCCTGCTGAGCAGGGAGCCCAATGCTGGACTCAGTCCCATCACACTGAGATCATGACCTGAACCAAAGGCAGCCACTTAATGACAGAGCCTCCCAGGTGTCCCCAAAATAACAGTTTTAGTGATCAATTATTGCCTTCCTTGTGCAATAGAGACTCAGTTAAGGACTATGTGAGCTAAGCTGTCCATTATCAATTAAGTATCTTTAGATCACCTACCATACAGATAGGCATGAGCATGATCAGCAACATTCCAATACCAAGTAGAAGTAGTATATATGAAACAGAAGTCAAGCAGGTTCTATAGGCACAGCTAAATTGTATGAGGAGCTGGCTCACACTCTCAATTCCATCTATTTCTGCTACATTTCCATCTCTCCTTCAGGTCACAACTATGGCCCCACAAGTCCCCAAATTCAAACCCAGCTTATAGATGGAAACACAAGTTGGTACTACTGAGATATAAACTGTCACAACAGTACCATCACATTTAGGGGGCTCTAAAGGGCAGTGAAGAAGGAAAATCCATAGGTAGAATTTCAAGTAATACATTTGATTGGCCATTTCACCTGAAGGACAGATGGCCAGAGATACAGATTTAAGGTGGACAAAAATATCCCTTCTCCTCTGTACTTGTCAGGTAGAGAATTGGGTGTTCTCCTACTCATATTCTCCTAGCTGAAACTCTGAAATTTGAAGCCTGAGTACTTTATACAAAGACACAGAGTCAAATTAGAGATTGTGTCAACTGTGTGGAGTTAAGTATCCAGGGACAAGGTAGCGACAATAACAGTTAATTAAAACTAGGATTAGTGGTGATGTTCTATCAGGTAATATCTTTGGGTTGTCTGGCTGACACTGACCCTTGTCCAAACCTAGTTCTACAATACTCCCTGAAACTCCATAAGCTAGCAGACATTTTTCTAAAATGACTATTTTACTCAAAGTAACCAGAATTCATTTGGTTTTTGAAGTTAATAAATCTGACAAATACAGTGTCATCTGCCTCTTCATATAAAGATAAATTAGTTTATTTTTATTCACCAAGAAATTTTTTTATGAGTTTATTCAAGGTCTGTGTGAAAAAGAAAAATACCTTTACTTCAAACATATGAACATTTATCTATAGCAATTATATTTAGGAAAGAGAGCAGAGGGAAAAGGAGAGAGAGAATCTTAAGCAGGCTCCATGCCTAGCATACATCTGAATGCAGGGTTTGACCTCAAGATCCTGAGATCATGTCTGAGTCAAAATCAAGAGTCAGAAGCTTAACTGACTGAGCCAGCCAGGAGTCCTGACCTATAGGGATTTATGTTTCAGAGCTAGATTGACATTCTATTATTATGTTTTAGAGATAATATAGCCATAACTAATAACAAATCTCCATAAATTGCAATACACTAAAATATCTGAATGGTTTTCCCATTAATATAACATAAAAAATAGATATGCAATTAGAAAATGTCCTAAAGTGCTAGAAGCATTATATACTAACTAGTATTTGGTAACTAAGATTAATGTTATATTTTAAAGAGAAATATGAAGATTTTTTCAGATTATTGCAGTTGAAATAGAATGGAAATTACAATTTAATTCATACATTTTAATTAGTTTAATATGAGAACTAGACTCAAGTCTACCAATGTGGCAGGACTGTGAAATAATCAGCAAGCAATAAAATAAATTTTAAAAATGCATAATTAGAGAGCAATAATAAATAATGTTTACCTTGTTTTGAATAATCTATGAACTATAATTGCTGATTCTGTTTATTCAAGTCTGACTCAAAACATAAATCATCTTAAGGCCAAATAAGCTGCTATTTTCATCTTTTGATCTGTTGTTTCTTAAAATATTTGCAGGGGGGGCAAGATTTCTACTTTACTCTGAAGTTGGGAGAAGCTCCTGCTAAACTCATGAATAGAAAACTTAATTTAAAAGTTAATGGCATCATTTACCATATGAATTATTATAATTAAGCATGTTAAATGGGCGATGGCTCCCATGTCTGTGTTCAGAATACTCAAAAATGAATACTAAGGATATTGTTCCTCATTGAGCCAATAAAGTGTCATCAAAGGAAGCAAGTGAATGAAAGGAACTGTGGTCCTTTCATTGACTACAAATGTCAATGAAGCCAGAAATAGTTATCTAAAAATCAGCTATGCTGCCAGTGAATGCAGAAAGGGCAAAGTTTATGAGTCATTGACATAATCAAAGAAATAACTGAATAGGCTACTAATCAATTAATTATACAAACTAATATATTCCAGCATTTTAATTCATTTGGATATATTTAATTTAAAAGACTATATTTCATGTATAAAGGGATATAACATTTATATTACCAAAAATGTTTTTCTACAATTTTTTTAAAAGAAAATGAAAGTGATCTAGAGCCATGGTCTGAACCTCATTCCATACTTAAACGTGTAGCTGGGAAGCATTAGAAATAATAAAGAACATTCTTCTTTTCCAATCTCCAAAAATGCACTTAATCAGAATAATGTAACTGATGGATGTCCTCCACAAAAACATGTAGAGGTGATGGACCATGCCCAAGTTGCTCATAAGGCACTTAATAAATGAAAGCAAGAGAGAGACAGAATAATCAAGAATTTCAAAAGGAATAAGCTGCAGGTTTTTCAAGGTAGAGAGACATAAAAATGTCAGAATTATTTTAAACTGTTTGATGCATAAATATGTAATAATGTCTTGGTATCTCAAGAGATAATGCAACTTGCAAACACTCTTAGGTCAGAATTTATGTACTCATTTTATCTCACTCGGAAGCTAAATTAAAACAAACCTTGACTCTGATTGCATACTGATGCAAATTAGTTTACCACAGTTATGGCAAATATATACATTTTGATAAAGTTGTGCGTCAGGACCCACAAAATGGAGGCCACACCAGTGGCCAGTCCCATATCACGAATCTAAACCTAAGTTGATTTGCATTTATGGGAAACACCTGTCAAGAACAGCTAACATACACCAATCACAATCCTCCAACTCTGCTTTAGCTAGCTTACCTTACCCTAGAACCTAGGGCCTGCCTAGTCTTATTAGGAAATCCCCATCCTCCTAGCCAATCGTGCTCTATTTCTGCTCACCTCTTTTAATATTCTGTAAGACTCACTTTTGCCCAAAATCATTCAGGCAGAGTGCTCCAGTTCTTGTATGACACTATATTTCCCCATCCATGGATCTTTTTCTCTTACATAAAAGACATCAAATTCATTTCTAATTGTTCTAGTTTTGTCACTTGACTGCTTACACCAATCCACAGGCACAGGTTGATGTTACCTAACATGCCATTTATTATATAAATGAATATTATGTAAAGTCTTCAGTTCACAATTTAAATTATAACAAGGAATGTTTTAAACAATTTCTCCAAATACCCACTAAAATATCTATGAGAAAGGAAATAAATATTTATTCTGTATTAAATATTTATTCTTTATTGAAAAATAAGACTATTGTCACTATATGAATAGTTTCCCTTAATTATATTGTTTTAAGAATTTCATTAAGAAAAAATTCAGTCAAGGGAAATAAAAACAAAAATAAACCCTTGGAACTACAACAAAATAAAAAACCTCTGAGCAATGAAGGAAACAATGGAAATCAAGGTGTTGACAGGACTATGTTCCTTCAGGGAGGCTCTAGGGGGAGAATCTATTTCTTGCCTTTTAAAACTTGTAGAGATTGCCTACTTTCCTTGGTTCATGGACTTCTATCTTTAAAGTTAGCATTTGTGGCTTGAACACTCATCTTACACCATTTTAACCTGGCTTCCTTCACATCTTTTCTAACTCTTCTGCCTCCCTCTTAGACATGTAAACAACCCTTGTGATCCCAGAAGGTTCATTAGTAATCAGATAATAATATTTTAAAATCAACTGATCAGCAGACTTTATTCCATCAGCAGTCTTTTTTTTTTTTAATTTTATTTATTTATTTGAGAGAGAGAGAGATTGAGAGAGAGAGAGCTAGAGAGAGCACAAGCAGGGTGAAGGGCAGAGGGAGAAGCAGACTCCCCACTGGGACTCTGGGATCCTGACCTGAGCCAAAGGCAGATGCTTAACCAACAGAGCCACACAGGCACCCTCCATCAGCAGTCTTAATTCCCCTTTCCCATCTCTATAACCTGACATATTCAGGGATTCTAGGGATTTAGACATGGACAGCTGTGGAAGGTGGGGCATTATTCTGTCTACTCTAAACAGTATAACGTTACTTCCTGGAAACTATTATAAAATTATGTAATGGACTTAAACTAAAATACTGGGGTGCTTTCTGCAGATTATGTTTTACATGTACTCTAACAGTGTGTTGTACACGTAGTACAATTGGGATACAAGTAATCTATATCAGGCCAGCAAACCCACATGATACATGTCAAATAAACACTGAATTGAAGCTATAAATAATACTTCCATCAATATGGTACATTAAACTTATTTGAAAATCTCTTCCAATCCAATTACAAACAAATAGGTACTCTGGTTAAAATTTAATATTAAAAAAACTTAAAATACATAGCTGAATTTGGAAAGGGAAAAGCCAAAGAAGAAGGAGGAGGAGGAGGAAGAGAAGGAGGGGAAGAAGAGGAAACAAAACAAAACAAAAACAGCAAAGAAAAAAAAATAGCAGGGACCAAAAATAGGAAGAAATTCAAAGCCTCTACAGTGAGAAGGAAATGACACCATGGTAGTTTATGAAGATTTGACTTCACTTTTAAGACTGAGAAGATACTGAATTGTGTTTTAATAAGGAGAGGTACTACCTTGAACAGGCATTAAATTGAAAAGAGAATCTGAGAGATTTACAGGAAGTCCAAAAGTAATGTTCTCATTAAAAAAAGAAGAAGAAAAGAAAAAAGAGAAGGAAATATAGGAGGGAAGGGGGGAAGGAGGGAGAGAGAGAGAGGCAAGAACGCAGTAGGGGAAAAAGTATTTGAATGTACTCTCTTGAATTTTACCTAGGCAAATAAGGGTTTAAAAAAATATGTGAGGAAAAATGACACTAGTCCTGGGATCGAGTACCGCATCGGGCTCTCTGCTCAGCAGGGAGCCTGCTTCCCCCTCTCTCTCTCTCTCTGCCTGCCTCTCTGCCTACTTGTGATCTCTCTATCTGTCAAATAAATAAATAAAATCTTTAAAAAAAAAAAAGAAAAGTATACAGACAAAACATCCATATTTACTTAAGAAAATAAAGCATTATGAGAGAGTGTCATTAGATATAGCATTTCCTAATAACCCAATGGTTGTAAACTATAAATAATAAAAAAGTACTTTGACTTTTTAATAAGTATGTATTTAGTGATTAGAGGTTAAGGAATGGATATCTTATTCAAAACAGGACATTATGAATCAGGGTAATTTTAAAAGAACAAGTACAATTTCTAAATAAAAAAATGGATTTGGTATTTTAAAAAAACTGGATGGATAAGCAAAATAATCCACTGAATGTTTTGGAAGAAAAACTTAGAGACCTGGAAATTCCAAATGATATAGTCACATAGGATGAATTACAGATTATATAGCATTGAGGAGATGAAGATTTAACTTTAGGGTCAACCAAGAAGAAAGCCCCAGGGAACATTACAGACTTGTCGAAATCCTTGGCTAGCTCCACCCAAAGAGAATGGGTGAAAAAAGAACAAGAAATCTTTATGAAAACTCCAACTTTACCTCTTTTTCTTTTATTTACTATTTCCTTTGTTGTGCAAAAGCTTTTTATCTTGATGAAGTGCCAACGGTGGGACTTCATCTCACTGGTGGGACTTTATCAAAATGAACTACCCAAGGCAGTACTTCTTAATGTAGCCTACATAGGCAGCCTATCTTTTCATAATACTACCAAGGTGCTATTTTATCCTTTTCATTTTGTCAGCATTTGTACCAAAAGCAATGATGATAAAAAGTGTTAGTTTTAATAAAAATAAACATAAACATAAACATAGAATCAATGGAATAGAAAATAAATAAATGTACAATAGAGAAAAATCAGCCAAGCTAAAAGATGTTATATTTAAGAATATAAATTTTTAATAATACCCTTAGAACTAATCCAGAAAATGGAAAAAAATTTACCAATATCATGAATTAAAAATGAGACCACACCATAGATCTTGTTAACATTAAAAAGATGAGAATATTGTGAACAATTTTACACTAAAATTTGAAAACATAAATGAAATAGACATATGCCTTGCAAATTCCAACTTAGAAAAAGTAATTAAATACTTTTGCATGGTTATAAAAGGGAATACTTTCCTAAGAACTATTCACAAATCAAACTCCACTTGTCAAAGTTTCCACTGGTAAACTAATTTAAGTATTTAAGAAAGAAGCAGAATCCATTTTATCTTCCAGAAAATTATATGAGAAGAAATTATTTCCAAGGAATCTAAAATCTTACACAAAAAACTGAGAAGAGCATTATAAGAATGAAAAATTACAGATAATCATGTTTTTTTTTACATTTAAAAAGTACTTTTTGTTTACTTTAGTACTCAAAATACATATTTCTCTTTCAAGATAACATTTAAAAATTATTCTAATGCAACAGGAACATAAATACAATTCTGCAATTACAAAAAAGCTAAAAAAGCTAGGGATCCATAGCTAAGTGTTAGCTTCTCAGGTTAGATTTATTTATTTATTTATTTTTAAAGAAGATTTTATTTATTTATTTGACAGACAGAGATCACAAGTAGACAGAGAGGCCCACAAAGAGAGAGGAAGGGAAGCAGGCTCCCCGTGGAGCAGAGAGCCGGATGTGGGGCTCTATCCCAGGACTCTGGGATCACCATCTGAGCTGAAGGCAGAGGTTTTAACCCACTGAGCCACCCAGGCTCCCCCTCAGGTTAGATTTAAACACACACATACATTTTCAGTTGTGTGGAAGCTTACAATGTTATATTCCATGCACTCTTCTGAAGGGTTCATTAACAGCCACAAGGCCCTAAAAACTGAAACACTCTCAGTCTGCAAGACAGGTTGAATAAAGTTAAATTAATTAGGGCAAACAGCATTCCTACCTTAACATCAAATGCACATAATATTCTATAGCAACTGGGAGTACTTCAGGAGTGGCAAATTGTCCTCTTTAAAACTAATCTCATCAGAAGAGTTTAAGAAGGTTCATATTTTACCTCTATCAAGGACATTTAAAAGTGACAGGTTTCTTTTGTGCTAATTTCACTCCCCTGAATGACCTAGCTAGTTAACAGTCACTCGTAATTTCAAATTACTATGTTATTGACTGAGCCATTCAAACAGTTTATTTTCAATGTAAACATATAAAGTCAACATGTCTAACTAAAGCAAGCACTATCAGTAAAATCAGGACAGACAGCTTCTCTTCTTGTAAGGTTTAGGCTTTGCCCAGAATTCCGTATACGTGGAATAGCCATTCCAAGAGTCATTTTTCCCACAGCAAAGTCTTGGGCTACCACACACATTTGGACCAGGTAAACAAATATTTTAATATTTCCCCTGTTCTTCAATTTGTACAGTCCAAATGCAATGACTTCAGCAAAACCCACATTCCAATAGGAATAAAAGGTGCCCCTCTAGCTTTTTGGATAAGTTTAGATCCTTGCTTTTCATCGTATGAAGGAAAGACACCTAGCCAGCTAATATAGTGACTAAAGGATCCTCCTAGAAGGACAGGGCTTTTCAATCTCCAACAGATAATTAATCCTTTCTTATTAACAGATACAAATACCTTTAACAAGACATTTGCGTGCTGAATTTAGCAATGTAAGAGAAGAATAATATGTCACAAACAAGTGGATTCTATTCTAGGCATGCTAAATTTGTTTACCATTTGAAAATTAATACCATTTGTTGTAGTAAACTAAATATTATCTCAATACATTTTAAGATATGATAATATTCAAAATCATTCAACATTTGGAAAAAAAAAACACTGATGGAACCAGGAAAATCATGTGCTTCCTAAATATACCAAAAATGTATCCATGAAGACACAAAAACAAATCTCATACTTAATGATGAATTATTACAAGATTTATTCCTAAAGTCAGAAGTGATACAGAGAAAACCCACTATGTAAATTCTATTCAGTACTATATAAGAAGTGGTAGGCAATTGTATTCAGGAAAGGAAAGCCTTATAAAATGGCAGTTAAGAGAATAAGAAATTTAAAAGTATATATATATATATGTATGAAGCATTCATTATTAACAGTGACTTGACTGCGATGATAGAATATCAAAGAGTATCTCTACACTGCTTAAATTAATAAGGAATTTAGTTAGATTTCTGGTTTAAAATAAAATTAAGATGTTAGAAGCCATAAAGCATCTCTATGCACCACAAACAATATAAAAATTAAAATGTTAAATGTTGGGGCATCTGGGTAACTCAGATTAAGTGTCTGACTCTTGATTTCAACTCAGGTCATGACTGCAGGGTCCTGGGATGGGGCCCCTCATCGGGCTCTGCACACAATGGCAAGTTGGCTTGAGGATTTCTCTCCTTCTTCTTCTATCCCTTCTTCCACTCGCAAACATACTCTCCCTCTCCCTCCCTCACTCTCCCTCGCTCAAATAAATAAATAAATCTTTTTTTTTTTTTTTAATGTTAAATGTGGGGCACCTGGCTGACTCAGTGGTTAAGCATCTGCTTTCACCTCAGGTCATGATTCCAGGGTTCTGGGATCAAGCCCAGAAGGCTCCCTGCTCTGTAGGAAGCCTGGTTCTCCCTCTCCCACTCACCCTGTTTGTGTTCCCTCTCTGGCTGTCTCTCTCTCTGTCAAATAAATAAAATCTTTTAAAGAAAAAATGTTAAATGTTACTCCATTTTCAACAGATTAAAAAAAATCAAGTATCTAAGAATAAATCTAATGCAAGATTTGCAATCTGGTACACTGAAAACTTCATGACATTAACGAGGAATTTTTGTGGAAACCTCAAATAGAAGAATATAGCATATTCATGAACTGGAATGTTGACTATTTGAGTAATATAAATTTCTCCAACTTATTTATCTAATATTATCTAATACTATCTAGTTTAGAATTCAAGCTGGTGCCTGTGTGTGTGTGTGTATGAGAAATTGAGAAGCTGTTTCTACTATGTATATGGAAATATAAAGAAGGAAGAATGGTAGAGACAATCTCAAGGAAGAAATCTAGAGGATCTATATTACCAGATATCAAGATTGCATTAACTATTATAATTAAGAAATGGTTAATAGGGTCTAGAAACAGATACATCTAGTTTACATTACAGTCCAGCACACTGGGAACCAATGTTTATTCTATAATAGTGCTTGTATCTACAAATATGTAAAAATACATCTGCCAAAAGATAAGCAACATTCATTCATAGCAGTAATATGTAATATCAATTAGGAAACCAACCCAAAGTTTCATCAGCATGACAATAAATAAAGTCATATATTCATACAATGCCTTACTATACAGCAAGGAGAAAAAAAAAGAATTACATCTTTGTGCTACAACATGGATATATCACACAAACATAATGTTGAAAGAAAGAATCAAAATGCAAAAGAGAGAGGCTATATATATTTGATATATATGAATACATATGTGCATTATATATATATTAAAATGTATTTAAAAAGGCAGCAGCAATAATACTAATATATGGGGGTAAAGTCAAGATAAACATTGCCCTTCAGAGTTGACAGTGATCGCAAAAGGTAAGCATAATGTGAAACATTTTCTGGAATGCAGGTAAAGTTCTGTTTCTATATCAGATAATAGTTACAACAGTAATATTTAATTTTATCAGGATCTATCTTTAAAATATGTGTGCTCTTTTTCTATGTATGTTACAGTTCAATAACATTTATACAAAAGATACAAATTATAAATAATAAATTTCCAAATTTAAAATCTACACTTTAATATAACTTTACTCAGAAATTTCAATATAATTTTTAACAAAAAATGCTATTTGTAATTTTAATGCTCACTGACCATTTGTCAAAAAAAAGCTAGTGTTTCATTCATGTTCTGTGTAGACCACATACGTAAAACTTCAAGAAACTTTGAATTGTCTAGAGTCGCAAAATGTTTCTCTCCTGCTTTATACAGTATTTTTGAGTACCACATTAACGAATGTTTAACTCCAGGATCATGAATTGGAATACCAAGTGAAGGAGGTTCTGCAATACTGAACTCGATACTTCATCACACAAAACCTATTGCTCTGGTCCTTTCTAAAAAAAGGATTTGGCAAGTAATAAGCTTTCCTTAGCACTTCTATTCAAATCCTCCTGTGCACTAAAGTCCATCTCTAACACTGGCAACAGCCCAAAGTATCTATAAATTTCATATCAATGAATTCAATCATGCTTTTGCCTTAAAACACAGGGCAAAGATGTAGGGAGTGTTTTCCTGGAGACTGAATCATGTGGGAAGGTTTATGTTTAATATTATGGGATGCAATATGTGAGCAACTGGAGCTGAATTTACATGTGGATGTGCTAGTGGTATACTGGAGTCTATGTGTGCAGGCTCATAACAACTTACATCTTCAGGAAGTCTACAAGCCAATTTTTTTAAAAGATTTTATTTATCTATTTGACAGAGAGATCACAAGTAGGCAGAGAAGCAGGCAGAGAGGGGGGGTGGGAGCAGGCTCCCCGCTGAACAGAGAGCCCGATGTGGGACTCGATCCCAGGACCCTGAGATCATGACCTGAGCTGAAGGCAGCGGCTTAACCCACTGAGCCACCCAGGTGCCCCTACAAGCCAATTTTTAAACCCATACATTATTAGGAATTAAATTTTGTAAATGTACATTTAAACAAATCATACTAAAAGTTAAGGAAATTAATATTCAAAATGAGTCATTATTTTAACACATTTTACTATGTTCTATACTGAAGAGGATTTTATATCTATTTTATCTGCATGGCAGAGCCAGTATACAATGGCGTGCTACTGTGCATCTCTTCTACATGGAGAAAATATCTGCCCTGATGGGAGCATTTATATAAGAAAAAAACAAAAAAAGGCAAGTTCCACAATCAGGTGTTTATTATTTTGTTGACTGTCTAAACTTAAGAAAGTAAAAAAGAAAATGTTAATCATAGATGTCAAACCAGAAGTATGTCTTGTGTGTAGCCATTACATTGAAAGTAGAATAAAGCTGAATATATTATTCTGTTCTTCTAAATCTACTCTCCAATTCAGCAAAGAAGTTGCTTGTATCACTGATGAACAAATGAAGTTCTAATACATGTCTTCATTATTTCACTTTGTATTACTAATATAAATGGAAGTGATCAGCCAACATTCATGTCAGGACCATATTTGTTAGTCCAACATTCAAAAGTTGGGTATATATACAGGAGTGAAGCAAAAATCATCATCATCATCATCATCAGTGTAAACATTTTGTGAAAAGCAATTGGCTATATATAATTTACAATACATGGCACTGAATATTATTTACAAGTAGTATGATACACAACCTTTGTAGCAATAAAATTTATAAGTATATACACATGTATGCATATGCATAAACATAGTTTGAGAGCCTCTTGTCAGATATTTACCAGAAAAACAATAAAAGACATTCAAATATTATTTAATAAATTCATTTTTGTATGTAATTGTAATATATAGGACCTCCTAAAGGGCAGGGCCCAGAGGAAGTTTCCTTCGCACCAGCATCTAAGATTGTTACCATTAGGGAAGTTAACCAACTCTCCCAAGGCCCAGAGTTTACAAATGACACAGAAAGCCCTGCAACCAGAAAGTGTAATGTGGAAGTCATGCTTTTTTGACTTTGCAATCTCTTCTGAGACACTGGATTCATCTCAAGAAAGCACAAGTTTTGCAGCAGAAAATAGAAGCAGAAAAGATATTTTTGAAAAATTAAGCACCCATTTATAGTTTTATTTTTTTAAAGATTTTATTTATTTATTTGACAGAGAGAGACACAGTGAGAGAGGGAACACAAGCAGGGGGAGTGGGACAGGGAGACATAGGCTTTAGGCCAAGCAGGAAGCCTGATGTAGGGCTTGATCCCAGGACCCTGGGACCATGACCAGAGCCAAAGGCAGACGCTTAATGACTGAGCCACCCAGGCACCCTTCATTTATAGTTTTAAAAATGGGGGAAATAGAAGTGAAATAACTTTATAATGTTAACTCTTTTTTTTTTAAATATTTTATTTATTCATTTGACAGAAATCACAAGTAGGCACAGAGGCAGGCAGAGAGAGAGAGAGTAGGATGCGGGCTCTCCACCGCGCAGAGAGCCCGATGCGGGGCTCGATCCCAGGACTCTGGGATCATGACCCGAGCTGAAGGCAGAGGCTTTAACCCCCTGAGCCACCCAGGCGCCCCTATAATGTTAACTCTTAAAACAGTAAACATCTTGCTAAATATTTGGAAGTATTCTATTTTCAATCAAAAGCAGTATACTATCACCCTTGATAATGAAAGTTTTCCTGGAAGTCTTAGCTAAGGTAATATGTAAATAAGCAAACATGAGTAGTTTAAGGACTGGAATGTAACTAATGATTTTATTGCAGTTATGCACATAAAGTACTATTATTTAGTTAGGAAATCCAAGGTAATAAACCAATGGTAGAGTCACCAAGAAGGTGATCCGACTTCTTAGGGAGGCATTATCAGATATTGGTGAGGATTCTAAACTCTGGAAGCAAACTGCATGGATTCAAATACGAGCTTATCCTTTTATATAACTTAACATATGTTATTAAGTCCTCTGTACCTCAGTTTCATCATCAGCATAATGTAAGATAATAATATTTCCCACCCATAGAAATCTATGATTTGATATATGGACAGTACATTGAAAACACCTATCACATAGTAACCACCATTCAACTGGTTGTTGCTATTGTTACTACTCCTACTCCTTCTCCTATTGCTACTAAAAGTGCATACTAATATTAAAAAAAAGAAATGAATAATGTATCCATAGTTGGAGAGACTAAATATTATGAAGAATGCCAATTTTCTACAAGTTATTCTATAAATTAGATGTGATTCTGATCCAAATCCAAAAAATGATTTTCACAGCTACTAAGTATGCTACAAATCCATGTGGAATAATGAAGGGCAATGCATAGCCAAGACAAATTTAAAGCTGCAGCATTAGGAGGAGCACTTCAACCTGTCAAATATTAAGACACTTAGTAATACCAAGTGTGTGATGTTGGGACAGAGATGGACAATGAACAGATTAAGGAGCCATGATTCAGATCTTCACATAAGAATATTTGTATCTGGTAGCCGTGTTTTTACAAATCACTAGGAAAACATTTCAATATCTAATTCAGCAGATGATGCTGGAATATAATTGATTATATACAGGAAAGGCATTATACCATATACAAAGTCAATTCCATTTATCATATAACTTCTGAAAGTACTAGAAGATGAACAATGTATCAGATCAAATCAGTCCTAATTAGTGCCTGAAAGAGGTCTACAAAAGAAAAATAAAATCATGCCACTGAAATATTCTTATTTCATTTTGAAGGAGGATGAACAGAGAGCTGAGGAGATGAATATGTTATCACCTTATGATTCCATATAGAAATGAGCATCTATAACTACAGATGAAATTTAGAAAGGTCCTCATAGTGGAAATTGGTGTGTTGGGTCTGTGTGTATGTGTGTGTGTGTGTGTATGCGTTTTAATTACTTTTCCCCTTTATCCAATAGATGATCCTCTATTTCATCAATGGGATTCATTCTATGCAGTTTTGGTGTGTCCATACCACAAGGTTAGGCATGTGGCATCAAAATTATATTATAGCGAACTATTGTTTTACAAATGGCCCTATAATTCAAATTAAATCAATTACAGTCTTCCCAAAAAGAGAAATTGGAGAAGCAGCACACTCCTCAACAGAATACCTACATTTAAAAGCATTCTAAGTAGGTGCCAGTATTGCTCAGCTAGTCAAGGGTCTGCCTTCAGCTCAGGTCATCATCCCAGGGGCCTGGGAACCAGCTTCTCCCTCTCCCTATGATCAAGAACTGTGGGAAATAAATTTATGTTTATAAGCCAACCTATCTATGATACTTTGTTATACATGCCCTAAGACATACTATGAATATATAAGAAGGTTATTTTTTGCTCAAAAGAATAAACAGGTCAGTAGGGCAATCCTCCTCCAAATGGCCAACAGATGTTCTGTCATTTTCACCTTATGCCAATCCAAGGCCTGTCTAGCAATGTTCTTCCTTCCAAATAGAAAGCAAACAGAGCTCACAGGAGCATACATGGGAGTTTTTAATTGGCCAAGACTGGAAAGGTCAACTCTGCTCACACTTCACTGGCTAGAACTCAGGAAACGCCCACACAAGAGCAAGAGAGGTAAGAAATCTTTACCTCTGAGATCAAGAGGTGGAGAATAAGAACACTGTCGAGCAGCAAGTAATATCTGCACAAACTATCTTTCTCTTTATACATATCTATGTGTGTCCTCTTTCCACAGGTGATATCTGCTCACTCATTCCCCAAAGGAGACAATCCAAAATTTTATTCACTTACCACAGATAGCTGAAATTTCAGAATCTCTGGATATTGAGTAGTCTTCTCCATTGTTGCTGGATCTAGTTGTTGTGGTCCTGAAAAATATGATATAAAGGACAAAATATCAGCCCTGTGTATACTATCACTGGTAGAACAACAGTAACAGTAGAAAACTTACATTTTGGAAAGGGAAGCACACAGCTGTTAACAAGATAAAATGCCACAGCAAGATGGCGGAGGAGTAGGAGACCTAAATATCATCAGGTCCCAGGGGTTTAACTGGTATTTATCAAACTATTCTGAACACCTACAAACTCAACAGGAGGTAGAAGAGAAGAAGAGCAGCAATGCTAGGAACAGAAAAGCGATCACTTTCTGGAATGCAAGATGTGTGGAGAAGTGAATCCAAGGCAACATAAAGGAAGAGAGACCACGGGGGGAGGGGTCAGCTCCTGGAAAGCGGTAGAGCAGCGGAATTCAAAATCAGAACTTGTAGAAGTCTCCTCCACTGAGGGACGTCAGTCCAGAAGCTAAGCGGGTCATGGAGCTCTTGTGGGGAAAGTATGGTCTCAGGACCTGTGGGGTCACAAAAAGACCAGGGGTGTCAGAATGTGGTAGAGCTCCAGGTATCAGGACAGGGAAGCCGGCTGTAAAGATGGAGCCAAAGAGGGGGCTCTCAGCTCAGGATTAGTTTAAACTGTGATCCAAGATACAGTTTGACCACCTCTCTTCGAGTAGAGACCCCACAAGTGGCAGATCTGGAGAGACCCCCTCTTTCCTCCTCTGGGAGGAGCAGCACAGGAAGGTGCTGCAGGAATCTGCTGGGTTTGGAGACTCCAAATGGAGCTGTGCACCAGAGATAGAAATGTTCCATCACAGACTGGGTGAGCTCAGAGTGTGGCTAGAGACTAGGGAGACGGGAGGGATTGACGGCTTTCCTCTGAAGGTGCATTGAGGAGTGGGGCCCTGAGCTCTTGGCCTCAGTGGGGCCAGAGATTCAAGTTTGTCATTTTCATTCCCTTCCTCCAAAGCTATAAAGAAGGTTGTCAAGGAACAAAAGATCCCGAGATCAAAACCAAGCAGATTACTGAGCCTGGATCATGGTAAGGGTGGTACAATTCTGCCTCAGGCAAAGACATCTGAAAATCACTGTAGTCGCACAGAAGATCAGCAAGAACATCCAGCCAAGACCAAGTTCACACATCAGTGAGAACTGTAGAACTCCCAAGCCAGGGGAGAGCAACACATAGAATTCAAAGCTATTTTCCATAATCCTTCAGTTCATAAAAGTTAAATTTTTTAAATTTTATTTTTTCTTATTCTATTTTTTTTATTTTTCCTGTTTCCCATTTTAACATTTTTAACAATTTCATCTTATCAATATCTTTTAAAAATATTATTTAAATTTTCAATGCTATAATCATATTTTATCCCTTCATTATATTTAACCTTATTTTTTATATACATAATTTTTTCTTTAAAATTTTGGGATAAAATTTCTTCTAATAGATCAAAATATACCCTAGATCTAGTGCATGGTTTTGTTCTAGTCCACAGCCTAATCACATACTTTCCTCTCTTTTTTTGTTGTTGTTTTTTTTCTTTTTTCAACCAACTTCTTATATTATCAATTCCTTTTTTGGAATCTTTTTAAAATTTTCATCTTACAGTCATATCCCATCCCTTCATCATGTTTACCTTTATTTTTGCATATATATATGAGTTATTCCTTCTTTAAAATATTGGGAGGTAGTTTCTTCTAATAGACCTAAATACACCCAAAATCAAGTGTGTGACTGTGTTCTATTCACCAGTCTAATATATATGCAGCCAAGAATATTATATCCAGGTATACTATCATTGAAAATGGAGAGATAAAAAGCTTCCAGAACAACAACAATTAAAAGAATTTGCAAACACCAAATCAGTCCTACAGGAAATATTGAAAGGGGTCCTCTAAGCAAGAGAGAGCCTAAAAGTTAGAGACCAGAAAGGAACAGAGACAATATACAGTAACAGCCACCTTACAGGCAATACAATGGCACTAAATTCATATCTTTCAATATTTACCCTGAATGTAAATGGGTTAAATACCCCAATCAAAAAGACACAGGGTATCAGAATGAATAAAAAAACAAGACCCATCAATATGCTGTCTGCAAGAGACTCATTTTAGAACCAAAGACACCTACAGATTTAAAGGGAGGCATTATAAAACCATTTATCATGCTAATGGACATCAAAAGAAAGCTGGAGTGGCAATCCTTATATCAGATCAGTTAGATTTTAAGCCAAAGACTATCATATGAAATGAGGAAGATCACTATATTATACTTAAAGGGTCTGTCCAACAAGAAGATCTAACAATTATAAATATCTATGCACCTAACAAGGGAACTGCCAATTATATAAACCAATTAATAACAAAATCAAAGAAACACATCAACAATAATATAATAATAGTTGGGGACTTTAACACCCCTCTCACTGAAATGGAAAGATCAACTAAGCAAGAAAATAAAGGTTTTGTGTTTTTTTTTTTAATTTTATTTATTTATTTATTTAACAGATAGAAATCACAAGTAGGCAGAGAGGCAGGCAGAGATAGAGAGAGAGCAGAGGAAGCAGGCTCCCTGGCTGAACAGAGAGCCCGATGTGGGGCTCGATCCCAGGACCCTGAGATCATGACCTGAGCTGAAGGCAGAGGCTTTAACCCACTTAGCCACCCAGGCACCCCAAAAACAAAGGTTTTAAATGACACACTGGACCAGATGGACAATGCAGATATATTTAGAACATTCCATCCCAGTGAAACAAAATACAGATTCTTCTCCAGTGCATGGAATATTCTCCAAAGTAGATCACATCCTGGATCACAAATCAGGTCTCAACTGGTAAAAAAAGATTGGGATCATTCGCTGCATATTTTCATACCACAATGTGTTAAAATTAGAACTTAATCAAAAGAGGAAAGTTGGAAAGAATTCAAATACATGGAGGTGAAAGAGTATTCTACTAAGGAATGAATCAGTCAACCAGGAAATTAAAGAATTTTTAAAAATCATAGAAACAAATGAAAATGAAAGTACAACTGTTCAAAGTGTTTAGGATACAGCAAAGGCCGTCCTGAGAGGAAAGTATATAGTGAAACAAGTCTTTCTCAAGAAGAAAAGTCTCCAGTATACAAAGTAACCCTACACTGGAGCTGGAGAAAGAAGAGCAAAGAAAGCCTACACCCAGCATGAGAAGAGAAGTCATAAAGATGAGAACAGAAATCAATGAAATAGAAACCAAAAGAATGGTAGAACAGATCAATAAAAGCAGGAGCTGGTTCTTTGAAAGAATTAATAAGATCAATAAACCCCTGGCCAGACTTACCAAAAAGAAAACAGAAAGGACACAAATTAATAAAACCATGGATGATAAAAAAAGAGATCACAACCAACACCAAAGAAATAGAAACAATTATAAGAACATATTATAGGCAACTATATGCCAGCAAATTTGACAATATGGAAGAAATGGATGCATTCCTAGAGACATATAAACTACCAAAACTAAATCAGGAAGAAATAGAAAACCTGAACAGACCCATAACCAGTAAAGAGATTGAAGCAGTCATCAAAAATCTCCCAACAAACAGGAGCCCAGGGTCAGATGGCTTCCTAGGGGAATTCTACCAAACATTTAAAGAATAATTAATCCCTTTTTTCCTGAAACTGTTCCAAAAAATAGAAATGGAAGGAAAACTTCCAAGCTCATTTTATGAGGCCAGCATTACCTTGATCCTCAAACCATACAAACACCCCATCAAAAAGGAGAATAACAGACCAGTATCCTTGATGAAGATGGATGCAAAAATTCTCACCAAAATACTAGACAATAGGATACAACAGTACATTACAAGGATTATTCACCATGATCAAGTGGGATTTATTCCTGGGCTGCAAGATGAGGTCAACATCCTTGAATCAATCAGTGTGATACAATACATTAATAAAAGAAAGAACAAGAACCATATGATTCTCTCAATAGATGCTGAAAAGCATTTCACAAAGTACATCATCCTTTCTTGATCAAAACCCTCCACGGTGTAGAAATAGAGGGTACATACCCCAATATCATCAAAGCAATCTGTGAAAAACCCACAGAGAATATCATTCTCAATGGGGAAAAACTTAGAGCTTTTCCCGAAAGGTCAGGAACATGGCAGAGATGTCCATTATCACCACTGCTATTCAACATAGTACTAGAGGTCCTAGCCTCAGCAATCAGGCAACAAAAAGAAATTAAAGGCATCCAAAGGCAAAAAAGAAGTCAAACTCTCACTCTTTGCAGATGATATGATGCTTTATGTGGAAAACCCAAAAGACTCCACTCCAAAACTGCTAGAACTCACACAGGAATTCAGTGAAGTATAAGGATATAAAAGCAATGCACAGAAACCAGTCGCATTTCTATAAAGCAACAGCAAGACAGAAGAAAGAGAAATTAAGGAGTTGATCTCATTTACAATTGCACTCAAAACCATAAGATTCCTAGGAATAAACCTAACCAAAGAGGCAAAGAATCTGTATCCAGAACACTATAAAGTACTCATAAAAGAAATTGAGGAAGACACAAAGAAATGGAAAAACGTTCCATGCACGGATTGAAAGAACAAATATTGTGAAAACATCTGTGCTATCTAAAGCAATCTACACATTTAATGCAATCCCTATCAAAATACCATCAATTTTTTCAAAGAAATGGAAAAGAAAACCTAAATTTTTAAAAATATTTTATTTATTTACTTGATAGAGATCACAAGTAGGCAGAGAGGCAGGCAGAGAGGGAGAGGATGATGCAGGCTCCCTGCTGAGCAGAGAGCCATATGCAGGGCTCAATCCTAGGAACCTGAAATCATGACATGAGCCAAAGGCAGAGGGTTAGCCCACTGAGCCACCCAGGAACCCCAAATAACCCTAAAATTTATATGGAACCAGAAAAGACCCCAAATAGCCAGAGGACTGTTGAAAAAGACAACCAAAGTTGGTGGCATCATCCAGACTTCAAACTCTATTACAAAGCTCAGTATGGTATTACAAATACAGTATGGTATTGGCACAAAAACAGACATATAGATCAATGGAACAGGACAGAGAGCCCAGAAAGGGACCTTCAACTCTGTGGTCAACTAATCTTTGACAAAGCAGGAAAGAATGTCCAATGGAAAAAAGTCTCTTCAACAAATGGTGTTGAAAAAATTGGACAGCCAAATGCAGAAGAATGAAACAGGACCATTTCCTTACACCACACACAAAAGTAGACTCAAAATGGGTGACAGACCTCAATGTGAGACAGGAAACCATCAAAATCCTTGAGGAGAACACAGGCAGCAACCTCTTTGACCTCAACCACAGCAACTGCTTCCTAGAAGCATTGCCAAAGGCAAGGGAAGCAAGGGCAAAAATGGACTTGGGACTTCATCAAGATCAAAAACTTTTGCACAGCAAAGGAAACAGTCAAAAAAAAAAAAAGTCAAAAGACAACAGACAGAATGAGAGAAGATATTCACAAACGACATACCAGATAGAGGATTAGTATCCAGAATCTATAAAGAACTTATCAAACTCAACACCCAAAGAACAAATAATCCAATCAAGAAATTGGTAGAAGACATGAACAGACATTTCTGCAAAGAAAACATCCAAATGGCCAACAGACACAGGAAAAAGTCCTCAATATTACTCAGCATAGGGAAATACAAATCAAAAGCACAGTGAGATACCTCCTCATACCAGTCAGAATGGCTAAGATTAGCAAGTTAGGTAACAACAGGTGAGGATGAGGAGAAAGGGGAACACTCCTACACTTTGGTGGGAATGCAAGCTGATGCAGCCACTCTGGAAAACAGTATGGAAGTTCCTCAACAAGTTGAAAATAAAGCTACCCTACAACCCAGCAATAGCACTACTGGGTATTTACCCTAAAGATAGAAATGTAGTTATCCAAAGGGACACATGCACCCAAATGTTTATGGCAGCAATGTCCACAATAGCCAAACTATGGAAATAATCTAGATGTCCATCAACAGAATGGATAAAGATGTGATATACACATACACACACACACACACATACATACAATGGAATATTATTCAGCCATCAAAAAATGAAATTTTGCCATTTGCAAGAATGTGGATGGAACTAGAGGGTATTATGCTAAGCGAAATAAGTGAATCAGAGAAAGACAATTATCCTATGATCTCTCTGATAAGAGGAATTTGAGAGGCAGGGCAGGGGTTTGTGGGAGCTAAGGAGGGAAAAAATGAAACAAGATGGGATTGGGAGGGAGACAAACCATAAGAGACTCTTAATCTCATGAAACAAACTAAGGGGTGCTGGGTGTAGAGGATTAAGGATATGGTGGCTGGGTTATGGACACTGGGGAGGTATGTGCTATGGTAAGTGTCTTGAAATGTGTAAGCCTGATGATTCACAAACCTGTACCCCTGGGGCAAATAATACAGTATATATTAATAAAATACACACACACAACACACACACATACATACCCACACACATAGTGCAGCTGGCTAGGCCCTGTAATGTACTCCCTCCTTAAATCCACTCATTTTGACCTGCTGTGAAGAAAGTTACTTTATTAGATTCACATTCCTCACCAAAGGGAACTACCTTGCTTATTGTTCTCTTATATCTGAGAATCTGCCCTCTGGGAGACACTGACTTGTTCATTACTTATGGAAACTATACAACTTACACAGGCTATTTCCTTCTTATGGGAGTCTAAGAATTGTTTTGAGTCTTTTTTGTTGTTGTTGTTAAGTCCTAGGCCCTTTTAGGAAAAAAACAGTATACTAGGGACAAGGTCTTGGTCTTTAAGTAATCAAAGATTTTCATAAACCTATAATTGTTAAGAGAGTGTGCCATCAATGAATGATGTTCAATGAAACAAAAACATGTATCATTGGTAAATGCCAAAAAATGATATTTTACTTATTCATTTAAAGATTTTATTCATTTATTTGTCAGAGAGAAAAAGAGAGAACAAGCAGGGAGAATGGCAGACAGAGGGAGAAGTAGGCTTCCCACTGAGCAAGAAGCCCAATGTAGGACTTGATCCCAGGACTCTGGGATCATGACCTGAGCTGAAGGCAGACACATAACAGACTGAGCCACACAGGTATCCCAAAAAAATGACATTTTAAGTCAATGGGAACCTATGTTTTATTTAAAAAACAGGATCATAATGCTAAAAAAAATTATCCATATGATTTGGGGGGTGGTCGCACAGCTTCTAAAATCAGACACACACATATTCATAAATACATACATGTGAACATAATTTTCTATATTATAGTAATATATGAAAAATTAAAAGAAATACAAATAATTATTTTAAGATATTATGAAAAATTATATGCCAACAAACTGGGCAAGCTGGAAGGAATGGATAAAGTCCTAGAAACATACAAACTACCAAAACTGAAACAGGAAGAAATAGAAAATTGGACCAGACTGATAACCAGCAAAGAAATTAAATCAGTAATTAAAAATCCCCCAATGAACAAAAGTCCAGGGCCAGATAGCTTACACCAAGGGAATTCTACCAGACATTTAAAGAAGAGTTAATACCTATTCTCAAACGATTCCAAAAAATAGAAATGGAAGGAAAACTTCCAAACCCATATTACAAGGCCAACATTACCCTGATTCCCAAACCAGACAAAACCCCACTAAAAAGGAGAATTACAGGCCAATATCCCTGAAGAACACAAATGCAAAAATTCTCAAGGTAAGAGCAAATCATATCCAAGAGTACATTAAAAGAATTATTCACCACAATCAAGTGGGATTCATTCCTGTGCTGTAAGGGTGGTTCAATATCCATGAATCAACCAATATAATACACCACACTAATAAAAGAAAGAAGAACCATGTGATCATCATCTCAATAAATACAGAAAAGACATTTAAAGGTATGTAGCATCCATTCTTGAAAAAAATCCTCAACAGGGTAGGATGGAGAAGAAAACACCCTCAAAATCATAAAGGCCCCATACAAAAAACCCACAGCTAATATTTAGCAATGGGGAAAAACTGAGAGATTTTCCTCTATGGTCAGGAACAAGATAAGGATGTCCACTCTCCCCACTGTTGTTCAACATAGTACTAGAAGTCCTAGCTTTATCAATCAGACAACAAAAAAGAAATAAAAGGCATCCAAATGGGCAAGGAAGAAGTCAAACTTTCATTATTTGCAGACACCATGATATGCTATGTGGAAAACCTGAAAAGCCCCACCAAAAAATTTTTAGAACTGATACACAAATTCAGTAAAGTTGCAGGATACAATCAACATACAGAAATCTGTTGCATTTCTACGCACCAATAGTGAAGCTGCAGAAAGAGAAATCAAGGAATCAATCCCATTTACAACTGGACCAAAAATCATAAGATACCTAGAAATAAATCTAACCAAGAGTGAAAGATCTGTCCTCCGAGAACTATAAAATATTTATGAAAGAAAGTGAAGACGCCACAAAGGAATAGAAAAGCATTCCACACCCATGGAAAGGAAGAACAATATTGTTAAAAAGTGCCTATACTACCTAAAGCAATGTACACATTCAGTGCAACCCCTATCAAAATACCACCAGCATGTTCCCCAGAAATAGAACAAACAATCCTAAAATTTGTATGGAACCAGAAAAGATCCCAAATCTTAAAAGAGAAAAGCAAAGCTGGAGGCATCACAATTCTGGGCCTCGAGCTATATTACAAAGCTGTAATCATCAAGACAGTATGGTACTGGCACAAAAACAGATATATAGATCAATAGAATGGAATAGAAAAGCCAGAAATGGAGCCACAACTATACGGTCAACTAATTTTCAACAAAGCAGGAAAGAATATACGGGGGTGGGGGGGGGGCAGTCTCTTCAATAATCAATGTTGGAAAAGTGGACAGCAACATGCAGGAGAATGAAACTGGACTATTCTTACATCATACACAGAAATAAGTTAAAAATGGATGAAAGACCTAATGTGAGAAAGGAAATCATCAAAATCCTAAAGAAGCCATTTTTAAATACTCCAGAGCATGCTGTTCTTCTTAACAAGGCCTGCCCTCATGTGAAACTACTTAACCAGAGCTAACCCCACTAGGGTATTATCAGAGCATAACTGGCCTAGAGAAGGGAAATACCCAATACCAACTCACTGTAACCAATCTGTCCCAATGAAGGAGGGAGAAAAGAAATAAAAAAACACTTGTGAAGTTACAGTCCAGAGACACAAATCACTAAAAGATTGAGACCTACCTGTAGAACTAGAGAATACTTTCCCTGAATACTATAGAGAATACTTTCCCTCTCCTGAAAACTCAGCATGCATTACTAAAGTCCTATTTATAGTAGTTCCTTTTATTCAGTGTATCATGTCTGACTCTCAAGAAAAAATTTTAATACAATTATAATTATAATACAAAATTATATTGTACATTTATTCATTTTTTATTTCATTGATTCTGCTCTTATGTTAACTCCTCTTTTCTATTTTCTTTTGTAAGATTTATTGCTCTTTTCTAACATCTTGAGATGGAAACACAGCTCACTTATTTTCAACTTTCATTCTGTTATAATGTATGTGCTTTAGGCTCTACGTATTCAGTTAAGTGCTGCATTAGCTGCATTTCATAAAATTTTTTTTTATTTTTTTTAAAGATTTTATTTATTTATTTGATAGACAGAGATCACAAGTAGGCAGAGAGGCAGAGAGAGATGAGGAAGCAGGCTGTCTGCAGAGCAGAGAGCCCGATGCGGGGCTCAATCCCACAACCCCAGGATCATGACCCGAGCCGAAGGCAGCGGCCTTAACCCGCTGAGCCACCCAGGCGCCCCTCATAAAATTTGAAGCGACACAGCAAGCATCAGAACCAGACATGGCAGAGATGTTGGGATGTCAGACCAGGAATTTAAAACAACTACAATTTATATGTTGAGAGTTTCAATGGATAAAGTATACAATAAGCAAGAAAAAATATGCAAAGAACCAGAGAGATGGAAATCCTAACAATAATGAAATAAAGA